>DWJK01001873.1:0-15839 GCA_018248815.1 Croniades pieria auraria
AACTGTTACCGTCTATAAAAAGTTTAATACAATATATTGTAAATGTTACCGTTAATAAACAGTTTAATAATTTAATATATTTTAACTGTTACCGTCTATAAACAGTTTAATACAATATATTGTGAATGTTACCGTTAATAAACAGTTTAGTACGCGGTCCACCGCATCGCAGCACAATCGCATAATACGTATGTGTCTCATTCAGAAACCGGACATGTAATAGCTGAACGATTAAACCTAACGCCATAATCAAGACGTATTTAACTTAATACCATTAACTTATCGTCTAGGCACATGTCCCACTGCACGCGATGAGCGGCTCACGATAATCGCATAACGAAGGGTGTAACAGTGATAAGGGATATTTTTACAATAGTTTGGTTTGTTACTAATCGCTAATTATATTTAATGTAGTTATAGGTTAATTTTAAAATTTTAATTTTTCCTATTGCTTCGTAGCTGAAGCACAATTCAAAATACTTAGCACACGTTAAAATGGAACAGTGTTATCTTAGGGCTCAACTTTCGTGCTTCATAATTAAACGTAACATGCATTATAATTAAATATAAATAATATATTGTTGTAACTCACACACCTCTCTGTAAAATAAGCAGAGCCTGCACTGCCTGCTTATTTTACAGAGCATGTAGATAATTAATAAAAATACACATATAAATATCTAACTATGTTCTAACATAGAGCCAATCTTATCATCCTTAATGAAGATTTTTGAAAAAAAAGGTGAAGTTAATGATTATTACAGAGTTCATAAAACCCCAGTTACATTAGACTTTTAAAGTGTGTAATATTTTTTGTTATTTTTCCAGCCATCGGTACGACAGTTAACTTAACGCCGATTGATTTACAAGAAAGTAAGGTCGGCATTGGCATTGCCCGATCGAAGCTAGTAGTTTTAAATCACGACGTTGACACGTGTACCGATAGCAACCGAAACACGCTTAAGATTTTTTTTATTTTTAAACTACAGGCTTAAGTTGAATATTACATATTTTAAATTCGATTTATATTGTTACAATTATTTAAATCGTTATAACAAGAGAATTTTTGTAAGACATATTTTTATAGGTTTGTCTTAATCAGTAATTTATTTAGTGTATTATATGCACATCTTTCCCGATTCGTATAGCCTGGAATTATTCAAAAGAAGTGATTAGGCACTTTCTAGGCGAGTCTGCTATATCCTAGGCTTCATCTCGCCTTCCAACAGGTGAAATTGCAGCCAAACGCGAACTTATTTCTACATTAAAAAGGAAAAAACTTTTAACAGCTATTGAAATATAATTTTCGTACCAACCGTTTGTTTATCTATCAACCATAAGGCCCACTGCTGGATATAAGATTTTTTATCGTTCCATGGTTGTACGCGGATCTTCTGTTAGAATGAAAATTGTTGAGGAGGAGATGGAATGAGAAGAATGTTATTACTTACACAAGTAATAATACTACCCCAGTCTTAATAACTTTTAATAAAAAATATTTTGCTGAGAACTATGAAATATGTACGTATCTGTCCAAAAGAAACTTCTAACGTCCTCATTCAGAAACAATAAGAATATCCTTCCTACAATTAAAAAAACGTAACATCGCGCCTGTAATCTGGAGGCAGAGGAGTGTGGTACACTCCCACGTTTCACCAGTTACGCTTAAGTCCCATGGCATAGGTGGTGAGGTAAGCTTATTGCCATACACCGGGCATAGGTCCCAGAGTCCGAGTAGACTCCGACGATTAAAATGATTTGAGAAATTGATTGAACGTTTCTATTTTCTATCCTGTGCGTTACATATAATTATGTATAATACTTTCACGAATATGATGGCAGATCATGTAGGTATTAAATTCATTAAATTAATGAGAAAGTCACTATATTTTTAGTTTACTTGAACTTGAAATAATCTCTTTTATTTTAGTATTTGTTATTAGTATTTATTATTTAAAAACATATTTTTATTATTACCAAGTAATTACAAGTAATTTAAGATTATTTAACTACCTGGTAATTATCTATTAAATTATCTTTTATCTTGCATATTAAATTATCTATGAATATATTTAAAGTACACTCCTTTTCCACTCAATCTTCTGGTTCCGGTGTTAACGCTGATAAAGGTTTGTTGATAAACTATTTACGCTCCCACTAGTAGCCGTGTGAAGGTGGCTTAGCCATATATCGTCCAGGGGCCACGTCTAGTACTTTCGGCTTTTCTAGTAAATATGTTCACGTTAACAAAAAATTATTATACAATTTAATTTAACAAGACTACCTCGCTGGTTAAGTGGTTGCAATCCCGACTGCTGATCAGAAAGTCTGGAGTTCGATCAGAAAAAATATTGTAGGATTTTTCTGGCTTGAAATTCTCAGTAGGAACTCGGAGTCTGGCATAAGGCTCACTCCTCATCCCACACATCCCACTAGTGTACTAGACTCCATCGTTTACCTCTTCGAGGCAATTCAAGTGTGACATTGCGTTAGGTTTTAGTTTAACAGTACTAAATGTTATATTATTCAAAGGCCGTCAAATTTTAAAATGTTAATAAATGGTGAACATAGCAGGACATTTCCTCTGTTTAATTTAACCTTTGAATTTCCTCTATTTAATTTAGCTCTTAGTATTAGACCTCGCGTATTTATGATCTTGAAGGAAAACTTTTTAACTCCTAAAATATCGAATACGAGTACGCACTGCAAGATATGTAATTACGAATTTTCTCCAATATAAATATAGACAGTTTTATATTCAATATTGAACTTTATCCTTATGCTTTTTAATACGGAAATTGGATATATGGCATCATCAATGTCACCGTTCGCCCTTGTATAGTTCCAATATCGGACACTAGTCCTCTCTCAGATTGAAACGGGTTAAGGCCGCAGGTTGCCGCGCTGTCCAAATGTGGGTTGTTTGGTTAGTTACAGGGATTTAAAATAAATAAATTACATCAGCACCTGGATGTTATTTCCTTCCCAAAAAAGTTCAAAACTACCCTCGGGTCGCACATAAAGTAGTTTTAGTTAAATTACATTTGTATTTATCAGATATACCGCATAGCAGCAATTATGGATTTAATTTTTAATTTAATATTACAAAACAAAACACCTGTTCCCACGGCACCAGCAATGTTAAAATGCAGCGCGAGTGTGGACAACACGCACATTGCGACAGAAATATTAATTTAATTTATACTTTCGCAGAGCTTAATTATTGTGGTTTTAATTAATTCCTGTAGCGTGAGCTTAAAATAAGTATATCCGCTCTTTCTATTTTGCAATTCATAATAAAATACTGACGATAAAATTTCGATAAAATGATTTTCATAATTAGTCCTTTTTATTTCTCAAATCTTAATAGAATATTGACGATAAAATATCGATAAACCATTTTAAAAATATTAATTGCTGTATATTTCGTACAGATCACGAGAAATTTATTGTTAATATTTGTTTGCACATTCGCTTGTTACACGACAATTAATGAACGTTCATTCAAGAAATATTAGATGAGGTTAAATATAATCGATATGACGATAGTAAAAATGTCCTAACTTGTTACATCACGAAAATCTCTTATTTCCGCAGGAGCGTAATGTATGTACTGGTAAGAAATAAAGTTTCAATTTTATTTGTAAAGTTGTTTATTATTTTTCAAAACAGAGATATAAATTTTACAAGCGCAACTGCCGATCGGTCTTGGGTTCAAATCCCAGGTCGGGTACTACTGGATTTTTCTAATTTAGAATTTCTAGTAGTGATTCGGAGTCCTAGATCTGTACCCGGTGTATGGCAATAGGCTCACCACTTATTTCATGGGACGTAAACGTCACTGGTGAAACATAGGAGTTTACTACACTCCTCTCCCTAGCCCTTCAGGGATTACAGGCGTGATGTTAAAAATCTTAAAATATCACATTTTAGGTAACGAACAAACAAGACAGTAATTTTAATTAAGGAACCACGTTTTAGTCAATTAATAATAACTATGATCATTTAAATTAAAGCACCTCATTTTAGTAAAGTAATCAACATTTAGTTTTAGTATATGATAAACTGTCTTTTGCCGTGATCCCACCAGACGGATAGTTCAGATGCATCTTAAGATGGAGTACGCGTGCCTAGGCTAAGCCTGTTCACCCCTGCTTCTAGATATTCTGCTAGTACACAGTAAAGTATCTCATTACAGTCAATAAACAGAAAATACACGTATGTAAATTAAAGAACCAGTTTTAGTAAGTACACTAAGCGAGAGCTTAAGTAAATTATAATTTTAGGGAATAACCAAACTGACATTGCGTGACAAAATGACAACTTTGACACTCAAAAACTGTTACGGTGTTTAAACTTTACATACTTTATATCCTATGCACTTTTGTCGCCAGAGTCAAAACACCTTTCAAAATAGTTGCAACTTTTTTACATTCATAAATATTTACGCGTGTATGGGCCATTCCATACACGTACATACTATATGTATATAAAATAAATCCGTTTGTTTGTATTTTTCTCACACCTTTCTTAAATTCTTACGGTTATATGCGGATCACCAATTATATTGGCGCTTTGTTTGTGCCGTCTTTTTCGTATATTTATTGAGCACCCCACGCTTTTTTCACAATAAAACTAATATTTTTTGTTTATTATTATTTTTCTACCGGTATTGAGAAATTTTTTTTTACTTTTTAGTTCGATGTGCTTTAAAGCGTGGTTTTTTAGTTTTTTTTTAACTATATTTATTTGATTTACAATACGGAGAAAGACACGACAAAGCGCTAGTCCATCATAAAATTAGGTATTCTTGGGAGTTAAAACATTTGGTTCTTTTTTTCAGATTACTACAACCAAGACTACCATCAGAAGTACACAGGAATGGGTGTGTCGGAGCCACCGAAAGACGACTCCCCACGCACCACCCCAGAACTGCACACGGATCAGTCTCCATCAGAGAGGCCACCTCCAGGATCCGCAGACAGCGATGACGCTGACGAGTTTGCGCCGAAACGAAAGCAAAGGAGATACAGGACTACCTTCACGAGCTTTCAACTCGAGGAGTTAGAAAAGGCTTTCTCCAGAACACATTACCCCGATGTCTTTACTCGGTAAGTTGTGTTTAGTTACTTTGTTTATTACGAAACATCTAAAACAGTTAAAATTGGAATCGAAACCTAATGGATGTAGTAAAAGTCTAGAAAATACTCATGTCACTATTAATCTTTTAAATTTAATTGCCTATAAAGCGTAAGAAATAAAATGGACTTTTTAAGATTTGCCTTAAAACATCGTCCGAACCACGTCGTTTAAAAATTTTCAGCGCATCATTTTTATGGATAGATTAAAGTCGTCCTAATCAATTAATATCTGGAAATAAAAGTTATGTACGAAATAAATAAATGAATTCTTAATTTAAAATTAGTTTTAAATCATATTCTTCTATCTCGAATTTTAAATCAGTCCCTTCAATCCAAATCTTTCGACGACATTCGACGATGTGAAAAAGTTGTTACGATTTATTTCACGATGGCTGGAAAAACTACTTCACAAATAGTTCGTGATTAAAATGAAAGAGAAATAACGCCAAACCCATTGACTGCCCGTTATCAAACATTTGAATGAATTAGAAAATTGCTATCTCTGATGTAAATATGTACATTTATCTGACAATCAATAAACACGATTAAATAGTCATTGATAAGTTCTATTTTAGTGCACAATAATAGGATTACTCCGATAACTGGTCAAAATTCCGGCTTAAATTGATAACGTGCTAAAAATATATAACGATTTCGTAAATAACAAATAAAATTTTATGTCCCTGTAACATATTATCACTTCATCATAAAGATTGCGATGATTATATCTTCCAATAGCCGTATATAGAAACAGGGGTTAAAATATTTTGATACCCATAAATACCTGTAGTGGTTCTTAAGGCTTGTATATTATACAGAAATAATGAATGAAATATTATACAGAGGTAATTTAAAGGAACCGTTTTTAAAACTAGTGTGTTAGTATTAGTAAATCATACTCATTATTTAATTTTAGTAAATGTCTTGGACTTATATAGTATCTGTTCATCCATTAACCTGTACAAGTCCACTGCTGTACATAGGTCGCCTCTAATCAGCGCCACTCCACCTGGTCTTTTTGAATGAAACTGCATCCAGTTGTTTTTTTAAGGTCATCAGACCATCTGATAGGAGGGCGACGATAGGAGGGCGACGAGATGCTCTATTTACATAAACATAACTGTATTAAATTTAGCCGAAAATGTTCGGATTTATACAAACATAGATTTCTTCATAGGTTTTCACAGGTTTCTTTAGAAACAAGTGCGAACTAATGCATATTTTCTTATATTACAGAGAAGAACTTGCGATGAAAATCGGCTTAACAGAAGCGAGAATACAGGTAAAAGATTTTTTTTCAAAAAATATCATTAACTTTTTTGTTAAAATTTACTAAAACCTTATAAGGAGCAACTGTAATAAGTAGTTACATTTTAAAGTAGTTCGCGCGCATTTCTCACATTGAAACAGTTTCTCGAAACAAACTAATACTGATGAGCACGTTAGTGGCCTACAGTGGTAACTTAGTCAGGTGGGGCAGATAATCGTTTAACTCGAATATGATAAACAAACCTAAACAACTTCAGATGTGCGTCAACAGACTTCCTTATCAAATATGACGTCAAAACGTCATTATGTATGTGATTGCTTTACTAAATTGATAACCGTATATATATTTGAATGTAATAACTGAAGGCTTAATATCCATAATTCCACAATATTTTCATAAAAAGACTAAATGAAGAGCCCCACGTTATTTGAATGACTGGCACATACATATTTTTAATTATATAATTTAAAATAATAGAGACAAATTAACTGCAATACGATGTAGGAATTATATTCATATCATATGACTAATATGCAAAAATATATAAATAAAAGCATTTCTAAACAACTACAGGTAACTGGCTGCAAGGGATACAAACGTATCACCACGCCTGTAATCCCCGAAGGGTAGTCAGAGGAGTGTAATACACTCCCACGTTTCGCAAGTTATGTTTTACGTCCCATGGAATAGTTGGCGAGCCTCTTGCCACACACCGGGCACGGATCCAGACGCCGAGTCACTACTAAAAATTCTAAATTAGAAAAATTCAATAATACCCGATCCGGGATTTGAACCCAGACCCTCCCGATGGGCAGTTGCCCTTGCAACCACTCGACCAACGAGGCAGTCAAAGCAAGGATAGCTTTAAGTCTGCAAACGATAGCTTTAATATTAAACATTTTACAGCGAGTTTGACAGTAAACACAACTTTTTACACATTTGTGACTTGCACTGAGCTAACCTGCGAATTAATTATTTCAACAACAAGAAAATTACATAGTGTAAGGGTTGAAACACATTCACAACAGCCATAAACAGCCAAATGACCAATAATGTCAGTGGTGTGCAATTTCGTGTACCTGTTTCGTTCAATACTCGACGATAAAACAACATGTGTGACTGTGTTCGCGCCGTACGCGATGACACTTACCATAGAGTAAGAGTGTTTACCATAGAGTTGGAGTAGCCATTTTGACCAGAATTATTTAAAAAACTGCCAGAACCTCGTTTTTAAATATTTCTTGAGTATTTGTGTTTTAATTTTATCGCCAAAGCGGGCAGAATTGGAATTATATAATATGATACATCTCTTTATTTTAGAAAATTTTCAATAGTCAAAAACAATTTCTATTTGAATGTGTTTTTCATTTAAAGTTAGTTTCTTAATGCTTTTTTCTGAGCATAATTTATTACTGATGGTTTATTAAACGTTATAGAGGTATGTGTTCTCTATAGATTGAATGAAACGGAACAAAATGGTTACACATTGAAATGCTATCAGCGTCTGCTACTCACTATACGAGTATACTCGTAAAACCGGACAATTTAACAACATGAAACATTTCTTAACGTTAACGATTAATATTAAATCTCCAATTAATTAGTGCAATGACTGCATTTCCTGCATTTTATTAGAAACGTTTTCTCGGAAATCTTATTCGATTCGCACGAACAAACTTCATAATGGCGATGTTTATTTCCAACTATACATATGGAATTCATAATTTTCATAATTGCATTCGGCTTAATGTAATCATTTGAGTCAGATGCGATCAGATGCTATGCGATGTGTGGTTTAAGCAATGAATAATTATAAAAAATTACAAGTAGGTACTTGAAGGGCACGTTAAAAGCATTTTTCCAAAATCTTTTATTAATACTTCTTTTTAAGCTTTATTTCTAGTTTAAATAATATTAAAGTATCATTATTAATATTTAAGTGTCAGATTTTTTGTCTCTTTGTTCACATATATCACAATAATTAGTGAATTGGCTGTATAATTACTTAACCAGTTAAAAAGTGTAAAAAGACGACGTGAGACGATAAATACGGTTGACGATGATAGTACCATCAAATTGATGACCCGTAGTCAGTACAAATACTATTAATATATACATATGTGTGTATAGTTTGCCACATGCAAAAAGTTTAATTTACCTCCTCCACGTGTCACGGCGACGTTCCGCGGCTTACAACATGAGCGAACTTTTAATAACACAGAACGGAACCCGCTCTCGGTCATTTGTTGCCACACTTATTGCTCATTGTGCACAATCGATGCAATTACGCGAATACAAATTAGCCATACAATAAAGCAATAACCCGCACTTAGGTTAGGGTTGCCATCGATTTGTATATATTTTTTATTAGTTATTGTTGCATGAATATGTTAAGCTGGTCTCGTTTATATAAATGGTAGTGAATTTTTCTTGAATTATTTTTGTTTGTTACGTCCCTAATTAGCATAGAGATTGTAAAAAACTTGACTAAAACAATTATTTTTATCTAATTTTCCCCAAAAACGACTCTCATCAGCCTCACTATAATTGAAACAGCACACAAAGACATACGTATTCAAATTAAACAAGTTATTTTTCCCTCTATTTTTACAGTATATCTGCTAGATTTTATTTTATTCATACATAATTTTAAGAAGGACAAATACAAAGGACAAATTTTGAATATTATAGCATACATATGTACACTTGAATATGGCAACCCTAAATAAACCTATTCTTAGTATGAAACCACACGTTTCTGCGAATAGGACTACGCAGGTGTAGAGGATAAATAATATAACGTATACCATTGTTGCAGATCGAATTGATAATTGTGGAATTGTTAAAAAGGGGGAAGTTAAATATTTATGGGCGATGTCAAAACAATACCAGTGTACATATCTATACATTATGTTAAACTTATAACAAAATGTCGTCGTATTGATTTGTTTAACCCTAAACGGATGCGATTGGCGACGAACAACAAATTCGTATAAGGTTCGATAAAAAAACATCAATATTCATCACGCTGCTTACTTTAATTTCAGGAAAATATAGTTTTTGTTACTACTGACAATAACAGATGGAGCAGTAGACAGTCTATTTTATTTAAATTTGTCAGGTAAGTTTTTTTTAAAACCTTATAGCAATGAATTAGAAAAAAAGTACAGCAGATACCTCATTTTTAAGCTTTGAGTACGCATAGACAAAAATTGTTTATTGACTAAGCATTCTAAGGCTTCTCTGTCGTTGCTGAAAAAAAAATAAAACATCGTTTTGGAGCATACGTGATCTACAAGTTACGAGTTTCCAGTTCGTCACACGACATACGTCATAAGATAACAAAACGGAAAACTACGAGTATATACATCAAAGTGTCTCCCAATGTATGAGTTATTACAGAAATAAGAAGGAAAAGCGTATATATAAATCAGAGGATCGCTTTAATATTGATGAATTTGCATGTTGCCATGCAAATAAATTTAATTACCCACAGAAAACTGAATATAGACGTGTGATTCCTACTTGCATAATTTTACAGGAAAATTGTGATTTTCCTTTCATACACTTTCTGGGGAAACACTTTTACAAATAAACGGTATATTGTGAGATATTGAATAGAATTGGAACCTAATAAATAATAATACGACATTCTCCTTATTGTAGTCTAAACGCGCCGCTATATTGAAATAGAGTTTCAGTTCGGCTCGCTTTTTTTGAAACGATACATAAATATAAGAAGTTGGACTTACATTTGTATGTATAATAGCTGTGAGCACTTTACATAAGTATCCCATCCCATGTATAATAACAGAAAGTTAATATAACGCTGTGTCAAGTCTGTTGTCGTAATTTTTTTGTAAAAGGAGTAGCATACAAAAAGG
Organism: Croniades pieria auraria; assembly: GCA_018248815.1. Taxonomy (NCBI): domain Eukaryota; kingdom Metazoa; phylum Arthropoda; class Insecta; order Lepidoptera; family Hesperiidae; genus Croniades; species Croniades pieria. Next base: position 10,296 of record DWJK01001873.1, read on the forward strand.
CAGCTGTCACAAGTCAAGTCAAGTTACTGTCTAAAGCATCGGCAGCGTGCCACGAACAGTACTGTCGGTTTCCTTAGTTTAATTAATATTGTTAATAAGACTATTTGTCGGTTCGCGTTAACTGATAAAATGGCTGCAGGAATAGGACAGTTAGTGACACATTGGTAAGACCGCAGTCAAAACGGGTTTATTGGTTTAAAAAACATTCGTTCCATTAGAAAATCGTTGAATGAATTCAAACAACTGATTCACTACCCTTTATTCAATTGCATTAGTTTTCGGCTACGGCTTTCGACTGCCTCGTTGGTCGAGCGGTTGCAAGCGCGGCTGCCGATCGGTAGGTCCTGGGCTCAAATCTCGGGTCGGGTACCATTGGATTTTTCTAATTTAGAATTTCTAGTAGCGACTCGGAGACTGAATCTGTGTCCGGTGTATGACAATAGGCTTACCACTTATTCCACGGGACGTAAACGTAACTGGTGAAACGTGGAAGTGTACCTAACTCCTATGCCTATCCCTTCGGGGAATACAGGCATGATGTTACGTCTGTACATTACGAACATATTTTCAATGACTCAGCTGTGGGTCTTACCAAACATACGGTCCTTCACTTCTATAAATGCTTACATATATATATTGTTATAAGCAATACGTTTACAAATGGATACGAAATCCGTTATCGTACATTTGAACGGAAGTTGTTGACTAATAATTTTAATAAGTCGCCATTAAAGGTCCTCGCGCTGTTTTTATTAATTATTGCCAATAACCGGCTAATTGATTCGATTTATAACGCACGCCACAACATATGGACATACATATTTACTTTATGATATGGGCATCGATGTTATGATGTATTAAAATGTATGAAAGCCATAGTAAATTTAAATTAGTAAAACATTACGGACCTTGTCTCGTTGGCGATGTTCTAGTGAAATTACTTAGCTGGATGATACAGCTGCTCGAATTGTAGTGTATATACGAAATAATACCCGTACGGCATAAAAAATATAAACGACTTTGAAAAACGATATTAATAAAAAAGAGATATTTTTGGTTTTTTTTTTTTAAGTTTCATTTCAGTGGTAAACATTTGTAAATTCTCTATAAGGTTGTACATATTTTGACTTTCAAACATTGGTTTTCCAGCCTGACATGCAAAGCAATTTCTATAATAAACGTGTGAACTCTGACAATCCGTACTTGGTCAGCGTGGCAGACTGTGGCCTTGAGCCTCGCATTCTAAGAGGACCGATGTCAGAAGTGGAACGATAAAAGGGCCGAAAGAAGTATAGAGTATATAAATAGAATAAAGTGGTATTGAATCATTTTCAATACCACTTTATTCTATTTATATACTCTGTCAAACATACCTGTCAAACATAGATCTTTCGACGAATCTGGGTGAAAATATTTTTTAGTGGACTTTAGTAAACATCAAATGCCCAGACAAGGGAGAAATAAAAATTTTGATCAACAATTTAAAGATACAAGTAATCGGTTCATTCGCTTGTCTTTCTCGCTCCGTTCAAACATCGCTAGTGGACCATTGCTTTAACACAGCGCCTACAATGTTACGTGGTGGTACAGAACACTAATGGGTAATAAAATAAAGTGCCGTTCACATGTTCCACAATGCACCAGAGCACTAAACTAAATTATGTCCAAACAAATAATTGTGCTTAACTTTATCTACGTCGAGGTATTAAACTTTCAATCACATTGTCCATTGCGGAGTTGAGACTTGCAAATACTATGCTGGAACTATCATTCTGTGTGCACGAGATATGTTTATAACAATAACTTACAGATGTAGGTGTCAGAAAAGGGCTTGTCTATAGGACATCAGCTTAGGAAATTTCACATTTTAACTTATAAGTCATGCTCCATAAGGATTAGAGGTTCCATGGAATCCCTTTTAGTACCTACTTTAGAGTCATGATATTACACTGGAATATTATTCATACGTAAAGTAACTGCGTATAAATACTGGCTGGTAAAAATGAGTAAAACTATTAGATTATTCCAGCATTAAAATGTTTTATCTGTGGTACACTTTGTGGTGTAGTCTGTGGTTAATTAGGAGAAATTGCAAGGACATCGCGGCGTTTTCCTCAACTACAAATATACTAAAATGTAACGTGTATTACGTTCGACTAATGAATAATTTAACTCTATTGTGCTCATTATTTCAAATAAATTTTATGATAATTATTTAACGAAGCAAAAACGCCTGTAATCCCCAAAGGGGGTAGGCAGAGAAGTGTAGTTACACCCCCACGTTTCACCAGTTACGTTTACGTCCTATGGAACAGGTGGTGAGCCTATTGCCATACACCGGGCATATTTCTGGACTCCGAGTCACTACTAGAAATTCCAAATTAGAAAAATCTAATAGTACCCGACCCGGAATTTGAGCCCAGGACCTCCCGAACGGCAGTCGCGCTCGCAACCACTCGACCAACGGGGCAGTTACGCGTATATTATAAAACAGAAAACGGATAAAATGACAGTAATATACAAACGATGTTCTAATATTGTTGTATTAGGTTCCATATTATGTTATTTTTTTACCAGAAATCCATTTATGAAGTTGATTTTTTGCACTTATGTAATTTTTTTTAAACAAACTCCGACATTCCAGAAACAAGGATAATATTCGTTGCAATACTGTTTTATTATCCATATTCCATAAACAAAGTTCGAATTTTAAATGCCGTTTAAACAAGCCGATTTTGATCAAATGCACATAATTTCCTTATCGAAGGAGTATTATTATACGTATATTCATCGATAGATTGTTTCCGAAACGCTGAAGGAAACTTCACGTGCCTATTATTGTACCATATTTGATAAGACCATAAAGTTTATTTGCAATAGGCTTTTTTATATTAATATTATTAATGAAATAATAATACCATTAGAGAAAATAAGATAGAGAAGATAAGAGAATATTGGTCGCCTCGAATAGTAACACAGGCTAAGGCCATAGTCTGCCACACTAGCCAACTGCGATTCAGATCGCTACTTATTCCGTAGAGAACATTCTGGAAAATCGAAAGGTGCATAGGTGTTGTCGAGGAATTTCCTTTCACTGTTCCAGCACGTTTTATTTAATTATGAGAAAGTCAATAATTTTGTAGTAAAAGAGGTAAATTCTATAAGAAAACGTTTTAAGAAATAATATCACAAAACTTATTCAGAATCAACATACGAGTATTATACATGTTTGCCTATAAATATACATTTAATGTAATACCCGCATTGATTATTATAATTAATTGGTAGGTACCTACTAATTACTGTTTTAGCCGCGTTTAATCTTTTCAGGAAAACCCGACTCATGTATGTTAAGAGATACATATAAATAGAAACAAACGATTAGTACATAGTTATAACGGAAATGACATACACACATATGACGTGTCAGCTTTATAGTAGATGCGTAATTTCAGGTATTATAAGATAGATAAGATTTATGTCATGCAATAAAGACTTGTCGAACTGATAGTGCAATATTACGTTATTAAAAAATGAACAATCTGGGTAACTCCAACAGTCTTTAACGGTCGCTTGTACGATTTTGGAAAACGGTTAAAAAGTTCCAATAGCTTCGATGTAGAGTTTCGTATCAGTAGGGGCGAACAGTTATCGAGCCACATTTTAGGAGCTCCTCTCGAGACGTCATTACCGTAATGCGCTACTCTCCCGCTATTAAACCCCGCGGATCGACGGTGCCCTTTTTTCCTGGCCGCGCTTGCCATTCCGCCGGCGTGTTCGCTTGCAATTACAAAATTTATAAATTCGAGAGCCTCGCCGTATGAAGTCATATTTTTAATGCCACTATTGTAAACTCAATAGACTGTGCCAATACGTTCAATTATCAACTTTAAAGTCAACGGATCTAAGCTTAAATTGGCGTGACAGAATCGCCCCTCCAAGGGCACCGTATTCCGTTCGCGCAGCATCCGCTTGAACCGCATCGACATTTACAGAAACGTGGTTTTGAATTTTTTACTCGGTTGCATTTATCATAAGTGAATTAATTTAAATTACCATAAAAATATCAGTTTACATAATAATCGTACAGTTCGGCATGGTTTTTTTATTTACTAGTCATAAATATTTAAGTTTATTAATACTGAACGAATATAACCTATAAATCAGTCAATGTAATTTATCCTGAGCTCTCAAGGCTTGATTTTAAGGCCATGTTATGTCAAGTTTGGATACGGGCATCGAAAAAATAATACACACATGACTGCAAGCGACTTTTAAGTATAAATTCAAATGTCTCATACAGTTTCTTCAATATTTACATACATATTTGATAGAATATAGTATATAGAATATAGTATGGTATATGACAAAAAGTCCCAGTGTATGGCAATAGGCTCACCGCCTATTCCATGGGACTTAAACGTAATTGGTGAAACGTGGTGGTGTACTACACTCCTCTGGCTACCCCTTCGGGGATTACAGGAGTGATGTTACGTATGGTAGGTATGGTATACGAATCGTCAAGGGCAGCACAACCGTTGGACAAATTACCGCTGTGATGCAATCGTTATAAAAAAAATTACGTTTTTTCACAATGTTATGTGAACAATGCAAACTTAAATCTTAAATAGGAAAGCATTGTGAAATTAGTCACAGATGTATTGATATCCCTGACGACTAACAAATCTATGGCTCTCTATTTTGCAACTAGACGCTTCTGTTTTCTTCGGCCAGTAATGTCTGCTTACTCCTACGTAACCATCGTAGCGTAATGACCTTCATCCTTCAAATTCAGCGAAGAAATTTGCCTCTAATGGTGTAATGGAAACAGATTTGACTAAACAACGGACAGAGGTGTGACAGTAACACCAATCACACGGACAATCTCCATCAAATGTCTTCCATAAACCGTTGACTTGAATCAAAAACCAACTCCTTCTGCATATAGGAATGTGAACCAAAACGCTTCTAACAAGCGATTTTGAAATTTAATACCATGTTTATAATTACTCAAAATATTATTTTTCTTGCGACAAATATATAAACAAACAGGTTGATGATAAAAACTATTAAAGTAATGTGTAATAACAATAAAAGCATTACAGAGACCATCAATCACTGGAAGGTTTCCAGCCATTAAATATGGTGATGTTCAGTTTTTGCGCTAACTCGCCAACAACGAAATGGCTGAACATGTATAATTGATGTAGTTTTAAAAACGCTTAGAGTTGTACAACGGGATTTACATCCATTAATATTACAAACAGTTTGTAATACAGAGTGTTCATCTTAAGAGTAAGATATACCCAAACAATATTCTACCTAGAAGGAAACACGTAAAATGATTTGTACATATCTATTTTAAAAAACGAAAGAGCACTAGTCGACCTATGCTGTTGACCCTAGTGGCTTCTACAGCATTACCGAGTTTGGTGGCGAGCCAGAGTGGCTCCGCCTGCAGTTTGGGGAGAGAGCAAGGGGTAGGAGTGAGGTCCAGCACGGGCTGGACCCCCGTCTCCGCCCCACGAGTGAGAATAGGGGCTG
>DWJK01001874.1:0-15838 GCA_018248815.1 Croniades pieria auraria
TACAGTGACTAGACATGACCTTCATTGAGTGTATGTATATACCTTATAATGAATAAAAGAATTTGAATTTGAATTTGGTCTTATCACTAAAAGAGCGATCTCTTCCAGACAACCTTCACTGAAAACCTAAACCTTTACTTTAAAGAATAAAAAGAAAGTGGGCAGGACATAAAAAATTGTAAATTGACACAAGTTAACACTCGTTTCTTCAAGTTTTTTAAAAACTTTTGTTTATAATGCGAATTTTAATGCGTGTGTGAAAATCGGAAAAAATGTTCACGTAACCAGCAATCAAATGTTCGACAAAATAAACCAAGACAAACACTCACCTACTTTGACAAAATAAGTCAGATACTGACTGATGGAGGAGTAAGAAGCCTCGGAAACCGGCTCGCGTGTATGAAGACAGTAATAACTATAGAAGAAGCGCGTCAGGTCTGCGAGGATATAAATATTTGGCACTACCTGCTCCGGTAATAATAATAATACATTTCAATTGATTTTTGTAGCAATCATCCAAACTCGATCTAACAGGGTTTTATTATATTCGCGTAAACGACTTGAAGGTAATAAAAAAAAACAAATGATTCGTTTAAAAATCAACTTTTTAAATTGATTAGGGCGTTTGAATACCGGTTATGTTGATATAAGACGACAGCGGAAGACTGCGAAACTCAGGTGCATTTGTTATTTTATGTCAAAACTTGTGTCATCAATAAGGTAGACATTGCTAAAGTCGAATATAAAAATATAACAAAAGAGGTTATCACCATTCATTTTGTTAAAAAAATCTAGCTTTTAAACAGAGCGAGTGCACGAATGGACATTTTTTTTTCCCAATTACAATATTTCCGTTACATCACTACTTATCGAAAAGAAAATGGCGGCTAAATAAATTAACAGCTGGTTTAAAAAAAAAAATTTTGTTTCTCTATTATATAACCTTTGAATTTAGAGTTAAACTGGCCAGCTTCACACGAGTGAGTATTAAAAAACAGCAAGTTTCCTAGGTAAAAGGGCCTTGAAGAAACTGTAAGAGGAATCGAATATTTGATTAAAGTTTCGGTTCCGGTTGAAAATCTGGTTTCAATGAAACACTGCGTAGAATTGAGCGAACAGATTTCATTAAATTTTAATAAACTATGACATAAATTACTTGTAGGTTGAAATCAAAAAATATTCTATGATCATTTCATTTTAACAATGTTGCGAAGGAAATATTTCAAGTAATGTCTGACAAACAGACCGAAGATCAGTCTGAGAAAAAGTAATATATAAATCTGCATTACTACTAATTATAATATTTAAATATATTCATCTGTAGAATTTTATGAGTGCATGTCAAATCCCAAAGTCAATTTCAAGCTGAACTGATGTCCTTCATTTTTTAACACGTGCATTTGAAGTGAGGTTTTTAACATGGGCGGTGGCAATGACAATAGAAGAAATTTAATGTCTATGATGAGGCTAGCAGTGACGTCTTGTGGAAAAGTTCGCTAAGCACTCACCAATGCGAAAAACAAGACGGCAGAAAACATGCAATAGTTTTTAAAAACCTACGTATTATAACAACGGAAATAACATGAAATCCGATTAGGTTTAAAACTCATTAACTGCTCAGAACAATACCACAATTATTTATATGCACAATGCGATTGGATGTTATTTTGATATTTTATCAAATGTGGAACGAATTTGCACATTCTTAAAAATCATGTATGCACATACCGAAATATAGTTAATTTACACATTTCCTTATCTAGTGATAATTGTACCATATAAATTTTTATGCGACAACTGGGTGATACTATAAAATACGAGTATCTATATTGTATTTTGTCTGTCGTATTAAGTTCTAATAACTCAGATAAAATTACTTCCTGTATTTGCCACGATAATGTATTCTTTTTGTTGTGGTCGGCGCAAAGATTTATTGACCGCAATAAATGCCATGTTGTGACAAGTGCCACTAAAAAGTGAACTTTAAAATCTGATTACGGTGCAGATTGTAAAATGTATCAAAAATCGTTTGGACAATTACCTTTTAAATTTAAGAATTTTTTCGTAAATTTTAAGGAGAGCATAAATTAAAAATATAAATACATAAGTATTTAACACATTCTTGAAAAATACATTTATAAATACATGTTTATAGAACATTCGTTTAAAAAGATATAAGAATGCTACTCAACTGAATCCTATTTAAATGTGATTTTTTATTCACTCGACTTAGAGAAACGTTGCTGCTTATTACTCGAGATATTAGATACGTAGGCAGGTACTTCAACGGCCTGGCAAAGGTCTCGCACTTGAGATCAAGATGGTCACAATGTCTCATTACGAATACCTCTAGTAACTTATGGAACAAGGTCACCATCTTGGTTATCAGTCACATAGTCATGTCGTATTTTTTTATAAAAGTGTCAACGATTTCTTTCAATTCTTCTAGATATTGTGGACTGTGTAATTCCTCAATTAAATTACTTAATGAATATTTATTTTATGTCAATAAATTATTCATCCAATATTTATGTAAGAATTAGTTTTTTAATTTCAATAATGAATAAATATATTTTTTTTAAACATTACTCATTTAAATGTACTTAATAATTATGCATTACAAGAAATATACATTGCATACGATTTGCATAATTATTAGATCGGGGACTGTTTATATGATCTAGGTATGTATTTGAGATTTTTTGGCATATGTACCTTGTTTGATAACATTTGGTAAAGCTTAACCTCAAGGATCTATCGCCATCTAAATATATTGGAGTAGTAGTTCAAGCAGAATTATTCCATTGCAGGGAGAGATTCCCACTCATTAATGACATACTCATGAATTGCGACCGAACTAAAGGAACAAATAAACCTCTTAGCTAAGTAGGCGAGTACCCGTTATACATTTTTATATATGTACATCAGTAAACATTAAATACCTCAATAAACAATATCGAGGCTTTGTATTTAGATTGACATTGCGCAATATCTCAGTAGATTACTATCAATATAACTTAATTTTAATATAATACGTAGTTTGCCTTGATGTAAAGCAGTACAAAGCAAAATCGCTATTGCAACTTCATAAATCAAAGCCAATCTTGAATATAAGTTGTGACTGCCGGCGAACAAACTAAAGATAAAGCCGGGGCAATGAATTATTGAGTTAATGTCTGACAGCGCCATCTATTTCACTACTTCTGAACTTGTTAGTATATTATTCGCTAACAGATGGCAGATGCCCGAGAAAAAGTTCCTATTAACCAATCAACTGTTTAAGAATTGATTAAATTCATACGTACCGCCATCTGTTAAACAAACACAAAACTAATTAGCTTTTTATACACTTACAAATAGCAGAAATCAGTATCTACATACATAAATATAATGCTTTTCCTACGTATATAACAACTCCATCTATTAAACGAGTTAGTACTTATTATATTTCCTACTCGTTAGTAGATGGCAGTGATGTAATAAATAAAAGCGTCATATGGAACTATGTACATTATAACGTACTCATGCTCAAGACTGTTATTTCTTACCGCTGTGACGAAGACGGCGCTGCCGTCGCATCCGAACAGAAAGGCTGTCCCAGTCGTCGTCCATGTTTGGTTGTCCTTCCCTTTCGACTGCGTACAAAAGTAGCTTAGTTTTAATAACAATTTGTAACTGCTATCCTAGGCAGCTCGTCGTTTCCATCAAGTGAGATTGCAGTGAACCGTGAGCCTAGTGCACAATTTCCACATTGGGTGTAGAGTAGAGTAGCGCAGCAGAGGGAAAGCTACCTTCGTCGGTGCGCGTGCGCGAGTGCAGGGTAGCGGCGCCGCGCCGCCCGCCCGCCATGAGCGCGCTGCTGCGCTCCTCCACCGCGTGCCGCCGCCGCTCCACGCCGCCCGTCTGCTCCGTCACGCTCTGGTCGCTGGCGAGCGAGCCGGCCTACGAGAGGGAATACCGTCTTATTTAGCGAATGTTATGTAAACGCGAAACGATTATTAAATTGAGTCACCTCATACCAAAGGCGCCAAGATCCACAATGTCAGATCTTGTAAAAATAACAATTTTTTTTACAACAAATATTACTTAATGGCATATATTAGGTAACAATATTTTTAGCATTTTTGACCGTTTGCATAAATGACTACGACTATGGGGATATTGTCGGGTTTGATGAAAAATTTATTCTTCACAATGATTTTTTGCGGGATACTGTCGCATTCTATTTTATTGCTCTACAGAAACTATGTTCACAGATTAACAAAATGCCGTTAATACATACTAACAATTTAATCAAAGAATCCTTTGATAATTTATAACTCAATTTTTTTTAATGAGTAATGCTTCTAAATTTTACACTATACGAGTAAAATATGTTCAGCTGCAATTTATTACATGATATAACCACTTCTCATTTTAGTGTTATACATATACATTTACTGTCAGAAATAAAGGATCCAAAGTACCTCGTCCTTAGACAGTTCTTCGTCGCACAGCCGCTCCTGCTCCTTGGTGTGCCTCGTCTCTGTCACGATCGTCCCGTCTGGTCGCAGGGCTCGCAACTCCTCCTAAGCATTGTTGATAATTCCGATATAAAATCGTAGTGATTTAAATATACATTTGAACAGACTTGAATCAAAGCCATCATCATCATCATCATCATCGTCAAACCATTAAAATAAAATAGAGACATTCCATTTATCAATCTGTGTATTCTTAACCGGTGGATATTAAAATACATTTGGAGATCTACGGAAACCGATTTCGATATCACAAACAATTATACGCTAATGTATACCGTATCATCAGTGGTGATTGTGGTGTTGTATGCAACCGTGTCCTTCACGAGGATGGGTCCGCGTGGCACCAGCGCCAGTTGCTGCTCCGTCTGGTCCTTCAGAGCATCTCGTATGTCTTCCTCACTGGTTTCGTTCACCGCCGCTATAAGAGCCTGCATCGAATAAATTTAATGATTAATTAACGGTAATGATACTTAGCCCGATTTAATGTGTATCACAGCACGTCATAATATTTATCAGTAATAACTTCGGACCTAAAATGTAATTAGTAAACAAATCCGGTAATTATTTTATTGGAATGCGTGACTGTACAGGGACGTAAATACTTTTGTTTGACCTCCAAACGTTTTGGCCAATTTCTACCTTTAGTGTATCGAGTTTTAACATTTCCTGTCACTTAGTAGAAACCAGATTCCGTTACTTTTTATTAAAAAAGAAACATGTCATTTTTGGCGTTATGTTATCAAAATTAATTATACACGTTATTACAAATCCGTAATGACAGCGCCGATGGAGGATGGATTTTATCAGAGGGCTGCAAAATATTGGTCAGGTGTTCCCGCTACTATAAACGGAGTGCTTGCTGGCTATGGCGATATTTCGGATACTGACATTGCAGGTTCCAAGGAGTTTCTCGACCATATATTGTCATCAAGCAATCCTCCGGAAATGCGTTTAGCCTTAGACTGTGGAGCGGGCATCGGGAGAGTAACGAAGAATCTGTTAGCCCATTATTTCGACAAGGTCGACATAGTCGAGCCGGACGAGAAGTTCATTAACGCAGCAAAACAATGCCTCGGTGTCAATAATGACAAATTAGGAACACTGTACCAAATCGGGCTTCAAAATTTCACGCCAGAAAAAATATATGACGTGATATGGTGCCAGTGGGTTCTAGGCCACTTGAATGATCACGACTTTGTCTCCTTTTTCAAACGATGCAGCCGGTCTTTGGCCCGATATGGAATTATATTTGTGAAAGAGAATATTACTCTTGAAGACGAGATGAAATACGACGACGATGACTCATCAGTGACACGTCCTCACAGATTAATGCTCAAGTTGTTTGATGAAGCTGAACTGCACTTAGTAGAGACAAAAATCCAAAATGGTTTTCCAGATAACATATTTCCAGTGTACATGTATCTTTTAAAGCCCAAAAGGAATTATTCAGGCACTTCTGATTGTCTATAGAGAGGATTTTACCTTAATTGTGACATGATTAATATTTATTGACTTTGTATTCATTGCTAGAAACAATTTAGATAAAACGACTGAATATTCGTTTTCTTGTGGGAAATAGACGTAACATTTATGTATTTGTCAGGCTGTAGCCTCAAAGCAAGAAATATTGTTGAGAATCTATTGTACCACATATACGGAATATCACCCCTTAAGAGGGTGAAATATGAAATGATCAAACAACAGCTGTTTTGTAGTATAAATAGGATATTTAGTTAAATTCTTCGAAGCACACTTTTTATATTAAAAAGCATAACAAATACGCAGACGGCTCACCAAATAAATGTTTTGCCATTGTCGCGGGAATTTTTTAACGCTACATTTAAAGAACCTTCTGTTAAAACATACTTTAAACAGCTCCAAACAAAATTTAATGTTTAAACACATATATAATTGAAGTAGGTTCAGAATCTAAAAGATATTAAGGAACAAGTTATTAAGCGCTAGATGGATACAGACAAATTAAATTCCATAGGGCCCGGCGTCTGTCGCAAGAGTTTCGTAAGTTCGTACCTTAAACGGTGAATGTTCCCGAAGCTAGACACGTCCACCAACCGACTCTATTAACCCTACTCTTTCCAAAGGCAACACATTAATACCACGAAATCGGAATTATAGTCCAGTTGGAAGTAAAACATTCGTTCGTTGTATATTCACAATTGGTCTGCGAACTTCACGTTCATCATTAAGGGGAAAACTAAGAACAAAAGGGAGAAGGAAAATCTAAAAAATTTAATAAACTAATGAAATGTAGCTTCGCTGTTAAATGGATAAGATATTAATATTTTTAAAACTGCCTTATTAAAAATTGTACGCTTTCACTGTGATCCTTCCTGCCATAGGCATATAATCATCATCATCGTCAGCCTATCTCTGTCCACTGCTGGACATAGGCCTCCCCCAATGAGCGCCATCGCGCCCTCTCCTCGGCTTGCCGCATCCAGCATTTGCCTGCAGGCTTTCCCAGATCGTCATCCCACCGGGCCAGAGGGCGTCCTAAACTACTTTTGCCGAGCATAGTTCGTTTAGTTTACGGTATATGCCCTACATATTTTATATGTGTATTTCTTTGATTAGCATTATTTATCGTTCCTACAGATTCTATTAATAAAAATATGATTAAATAATAAATCTATTAAGTTGCGATCGCTACATCCGTAGTATTCCACTGACTGAATGTAAATAGCGAGTAGCGAGGGAAGGGTTAAATCACGAATGCCAGCCACGATCCACCACGGCCGAGATAAGGCTTCATTCAGTATGAGAATGATGTATATCATCGTTATCCGGCACTGAGCAGTTAGCTTCATAATTCGTACGTATGACCCGCATGAGACTTTTTCACAAAATCTTACATCATGTTAAAATAGAAAAAAAAAGTTATTATATTTGAAAAAACGTCCAAAAGTGGAGACAGGTAGCCGGTTTTGTTATTTTTATGTATTTCGTCTGTAATGTATAACTTGCACAAATGGTTGCGATGTTTTTTCAAGTCCACTGCTGGACATGGGTTTTTCTAGCCCTGGAGCATAGTCAATCACGATGATGCAACATGGATTGGCAGTTATACGGGTTACTGGTTTAACTGTTTATCGGGCGATTTCAAACTACCCTCTAAGACCCCGAAAAACGAATGCTATTAATGCGTTAAGAAACAGGACTGACTGCTCAACATGTCCTCCGAAACACTGAAATGCTCGCGGAAATTTACCACTGCGGTCACCCACGCAAATGTTGACCGCGCTTAGAGTAGCCTTTCCACATCAAAGTTACGTGCGCTTCACAAATTTCTACGCGAAATATATTTCGATAATCACCTTATTAATACGCGAGACAACATATTGTAACGGCCTCATAGAACTAACGGCAAAGTTCACAATTCGGCACCATTCCGATACATAAGTGTATATGAATTGAACAAATATTTCCCAATTCATACAACTGATTATAGCGTATTCGAAAACTTACAAAACTCCGTAAAAACTGCCACACAAAATTCATGTTTACCATTCGTCTTTACATCGCGGCGTTAAAAATGTAGCGTTAGCTTTTAACGTCACTTTATCCAGCCGTTTCTGGACGCGCTTAGCTGCGAATTTGTGTCCATGACTATTTAAAAACACGACTAATAACTATGTGATGTAACATTACAAAAAGTTATTACGTGTCCAACTATAATGCGACTTTAAGTGCGATCCATTTTAAGTAACAACTTGATGATATATTTTACTGTAACATCGCTCGTAACGATTATTAAATTTTTTGCCCGCGCCGAATGAGGTTTCCGAGTGCACAAACAAGCTAACGACTCGTTACTAGTTTTCAGCATTTCATACATGGATATCAAATTGGTTAATGAGGCGTTTTGAGCGACTCGCAATCGAGGAGTGCGTTGGCGGTATGCTTAAACTGTTATGGATTTAATTCCCAGGTTTAATAACTAACCAATGTATGTACCGGGCTATGCCGTCCGGAAGGGCGAGTTATATTCAGATATAAAATATATATATATAACTTAATGTATTTTCAAAATTTGCTGTATATATTATTTGACATTGGTTCTCGTTGAATAATTCTATTACGAATCTCACCATTTACAGATACTTCGAGCATGCCAAGATTCATAAACGCTCATTAAGGGCGGCTCATGTCCAGCAGCCGACCGACAGACGCTGCTGATGATGATGATTGCTAATGGTGATTATGATTTATGGTAACGATGATGATGATAATCCATAAATTATGCTCTCATTTACATATCGCCGTGGACAGAGTCAATGTGAAGGAAAACAGTAATTTAATCTAGTAGGATTTTAAATAATTTGACAAATCGAATGACGACTTGAAAAATTACACCGTACTATGTATTAACATCAATGACTTGTGAGAATTTGTTAGAATCACACACATAGGTGTGTGATATAACACACAGCTTGTGATTAAAGTCATGGTTTCTACCTGTGTTGTTAAAATGTACATTTGTTGTCGACACCATTTTATTATAACACAGTTAAAATTTAATATATTACTAAAATAAAAGTGTTAGTTATAAAGAAACTAAGCATCACGCCTGTCCTCAGTGAATTGGTAGGCAGAGGAGCGTAATACCCTCCCACGTTACGTTTAAGTCCCATTGAATAGGTGGCGAGCCTATTGCCATACACCGGGCACAGATCTAGACTCCGAGTCACTACTAGAAATTCTAAATTGGAAAATTCCAGTAGTATTTGATTCGATTTGAACCCGGGACCTCCTGATCGGCAGTCGCGCTTCCAACCACTCGACCAACGAGGCAGTCAATAGTCAGTAGTTATAAAGAAACACAAATGATTCTAAAACTAAATAGACTTATCTACAGTTGACAGCATACAAATTTAAGATTTGAAAATTCATTTCCCATTTCAGTATATTATACTGGTATATTAATTCACAAAAAACCGCTAAATAAATGCCCAGTACTGTGATTTTATTGCTACTTCGTACTTTGCATTTTAAGATAGCAAATTTAATGCAGACCTCATTGAATATTTCAAGGTTTTAATTATGAAAGTATTGTAAATACATGTGTTGACCTTTTACTGGCTTTGAACTTTAAAATCAGTATATATTAATTGAACATGAATGAAACAAATTCCATTATACACTTATTAATGGACACCGAGTTGATGTATTTAATTAGATAAACAATGTTATTCATATCAGCACTAACCTTGCAATAATTCTCATGAATAGGCGACATGTTATTTATTATATAAAAAATTAAATTGACGCGCTGAAGTTTTCCATATTGATTATTGTTGACGTACTGTTAAAAGGCAACTAATAGATAAGTGAACCGTAACAATGTATTACTGTATTACTGCGTAAAGTTTTTCCTCCCGCAACGAAAGATCTCACCTCCCGCCCGTTTCACGGTAGCTCGTTTAAATTTCGGAGTCAAGGCTAAGCTAACCTGTTTACTCGCCGAAACAAAGACAGGCAAAGTTAGATAATCGGCGGGCGATGTTAATGACTCATCCCTTGTTCCAGATGTTAGTGAATCTGGCTGTAGAGGGCGTGGATTCGATTCCGGATCATCAAATATTTATAATTAGATATCACAGAGGGTATTATCTTCATCATCATCATCATCAGCCTGATCCCGCCCACTGCTGGACATAGGCCTCTAGAATTATTTCCAAACGTTGTCAATTCATAATAAAATCACGGACACTTTACATTTCATATTCATTCCTACAGAGCTACCAACCGACATAAATATGTTGATTAACAAGTGTTATTAAAACTGGTATTTTCAGGTATATTGTCATTTAACATTATTAGAAAACTGCCTCAAACTAATATTATTCATTTTAATATATTTTCGCAGGACTAAAGCTCAAACCTTCAATAAGCGTTTTAAATTTAACAACGCTTCAAAAATTTCTTTTCATTAGCGAAAATGGTTAAGAACACAGTTTATACCACATTTAGATTTTATGTGAAGCGATTAAATGTAATGACCGGTGTCCTTTGCATTCTTCGTAATATATTTATGAGTTTGTTTTAAGTAAAAGTAACAGCTCGAAACTTGTGGCGCGAACCGGTTGCACGGGCGACGTCCGCTGCGCCTGCGCACATTAGCCAAATTCCAAGCTGGACCTCACGATAACTGCACACACACTTTAGTATGTACGACTTTTCCTCAGAAAATAGATAACATTATAGCGTGTTAATATTTTAGCTTATATTAATAACTCAACACTGTAAAGAACGACGTGGGATTTAAGTCTGTCTGAAAGACGGAAGAAAAATACGCTATGAAAATTGACATTGGTAAAATATTTAGTCATATTTGTAGAATAGATTTTTATTATGTAAAGCTATTTTACGACGAAATTCCCCGAAAATTCATTACCGAACTGGACCAAACAGTGTTTGGCTCGGTTCGATAATAAATTGCATAAAGTTCTGTTGAACATAAACAAAACACAAAGTGAAAAGTTTAGCTAGAGTTTTTGGCCCACAAACAAAAGCAAAGCTCCTTCACGGAGCAACAGGCCACAGACCAGTGATTAACATCTCAGTAATTCGTTGCCATATAAACGTCACACTTTAGAGAGCAGGGTAGAGACACGCCGTGAAAGGTAAGCGCTCTCTTTGACTCGGGACCGCAAAAAATTAACGAGACCATCACAGCGTTGTCGAGGTTTGCTCAAAAAATTTAAGCAAACCACATGGTAGGGTAAGACGTGGCCAAAACACATAGTCTTGCTGGTGAATAGTAATATTAACATAGCTACAGAACAGTAAAGGGACGACAAGAAATGTAATGGATTTCTAAAACTTTCTGTCCATGTCGGCCCAGAGAAAGAATGCTTCTGCCTACCTCATGTGAGCCTATAAAGATGTAAGAGACAACTAAACCCAGTGCTGGCAGATCTGGCAAGCTAAATGCTTTGGTCACAGACGGTCAGCAGCGTAAGAAGTGCGATATGCCGTGGTCTGCGATTTCAACCCACATACCTTGCGTGGGGATTATGGTCAAATACGCCTCAATTAAGGTCTCTATTCAGCAGAGGACTTAAGCTGATGATGATGAAGATGAAAAAAAAAATAGAAATCAGGGAAGGAAGAGATAACTTGAAAGAATATTCGTAAGAAAAAAATCTATATATACCTATGATTCAAACAACCCCCAAGATTATTATTATTGTTATATCAATAGGTCAAATTCCATACGGCTAGGCAGAGAGCATGAAATACCAAATATAAATCTATATCCTCAGAGAAATGATAAATTCCAAACAGAGAAAAATAATTGTATTATCCATATAGGATACTGTTACGGTAGATTTAGCGTCAGCAGTTGTGGCTTCGAGAGAATAAAAAAAACTAGATACGAGTACATTAACTGAAAACAATGCACTAGGCATATTTCAAAACAAAATCGCACAGAAAATAGAAAGCAGCTTAATAAAAACTCACACTTACTTCCTCTTAGTGCTTAGACATTCATTTAAAACAATCTTAAAATATTTTAACCTCAAATCTGTTTTAGGTCTTAAGCGTTCACAAACCCATTTTAGAGACAGAGCCTGCATCAGAACACAGTCGCAATTAGCGGTCTGGAGCGACGTAGGGTCATAACTTTCTAACGAGGAAAGCCTTGCAAGAACTGGCTAAGTTAAAACTAAGCACGTAATTAAGTTTCTCGAATTAGATTGTAAGCGTTACAAATGGTTATCACTGGTCTTATTTATTACAAACGATTGAGATAGCACTTAAACATGTGATGGTAAATTTATGGCCCACATGTCGTTATATATGCAGCGTCTAACGAACTAAATTGCATATCAGTACTATGTGCTCACACTACTAAGCTCCAGGAAAAAGGCTGTGTCATTTTAATCAGGTGTTTCGTTAACTGCAGATTATTAGAAATCAAATTATTATACTTAAAATATTTTCTTAATGAATTCTAATTATAATGTTCACGCCAGATCCCTTACGGAGTAGGTAGCGATCACCGATTGCCGAATATCTCTATAGTCACAGACTAAATGTGCTTCTTTAACAGTTCTTAGTGCGATTATTGCGTGATAAATAACGAAACTTTTCCAAGGGCTTTAATGTAATATTTTTTAGAAACTAGTTATAATTCAGGTTTTGATCGGGTTGCTGAAAGCCGTCAATAGAGCCAGCTCTCTCTTGTCACGGCGCGCGCTTGTTGTCAACTTTGATTTATAAGCGGCTGGATCGATACAGTGATTAATCTAGCCCAATTTGATTGTAACATCACAATTAAATGCTGTAAGTAATGTAACATTTGAGTTATGAACCCATCTATAAATTACCTCAACATTTCGTCAATTATTTAAGCAAACCTAGTGATATATCACTCCTAAAAATGGAATGTCATTATAAAAAACGAACATAATTTTTAAACGAGAAAAGCTTCAATGTAAATTACCAAGTCATCTAAACTATCGCTACTGACTCGTTATTCAATAAGTAATTAAATACTAAATATGTTTTTATGTCTCCGTCGCGACCTCGCTGCAAGCGGCGGGAGCTCATGAAGAAGGACCTCGTACAGGTCCGAAACTAGTCGGGCCATCTCGAAAAAAGTACGTGAGTTAAGCCGGTACATATTTAATCAGTTCTTCACGCTTTGCTCGGTTTCCCGCTTCTCCTATTGCATTAGTTATAGACAGTATACATAAATAAATCTTAACAACGTATACTTGTAGTGAATAAATGCTGCACTGATCTGATTTGTAGTTTTAAATATCAATTCAAAAATTTACAAGAAAAACTAAATAAACGGGCACTTCCACGACGTTACTCGAATTTTTCCAAAATAATAACGTTATTTTCGAAATAGTAATAACCAAAAGACCTAACAGTCAATGTTGAGATAAATTTTAAGTGGGTAACAAAACTGAAACCGACACCTATTAACAATGAAGGCTCTATAATCTTAATTCAGAAACATGGGAGCGACAGTATCGCCATTTGTTTCACTCGCAAACAGCCACACTGGTTGCAATAAGAGTACAAGTGAACGGCCGGTGCTAACGGTGAAGGAAAATATTGTGAGGAAACCTGCTCACCTTAGAATTATTATTTAAAAAAAAGACATTCTAAGGTGTGTGAAGCCTGCCAACACGCACTTGGCCAGCGTGGCAGACTATGGCCTTAACCCTCTCATTATGAGAGGAGACCCATATTCCAACATCGATCTATAATATATTGTATTTCATTTTTCTTTTGTACTTTTAACTTTACAATCATTGTATTATGCACTCTTGCATTTTGAATATGCTCAGGTTGGGTTTAAGCAATATAAAACTTTAAAACGATAAGCTATTAAAATTTGTACTCATTTCGTAGTAATAAATGAAAGAATGTAAGAAAAACACGGATACCAAAATATTATCGCCCATTGGGTATATTGATAGAGAGGTCGCCACCCGCGCGCCGACAAACACTTCACTATGTTCCCGAAGCCCCGATAATGTGATATGTGGCTCTTGAATTTTCCCGTTCCCTGGAGTGCTTCGGGTTACATACAGTTTTAAAATTGATATTGTATATTGCTAGATACACCATGATTACTTAAGTTTAAGTGAGTCGCTTGTTAATGGAAGAGAAGTACGAAATTGGTGCAAAAACGTCGAAAACATCTTTTGTTTCCGTAAAGCTTAAGACAAATATTTCTTTAATGCTAGTTTTGACTTTTCGTAGTCTTACATTGGGCTCAACCTGTACGCTACTGCCTACCCATTATCAGGATTCAATATTAATATTACTTGCAAACACTGAACACATGTCCTTCATAGTTATTCAAACGGACAACTTGCCAGATGTATACGAAATTTTTGTAGAACTGCGAGAAATTCAACTTGATGTACTTGACGTACCGAAATATTCTCCTATATTATATACCCTTAAGGCCTTTCTGAGCATAAGAACAAATATTGGGTTAGGATAAGCTCAATAAAGCAATCAGCGAAAAATTAGTATATTGGAGTCGAAACATAAATAAATACATATTTGGTTTTAATGATCAGCGTCGATCATGTTTAATTCTTACATAAAAAATACAAATATAACCTCTAAAAGGTTTAATCGCGCGTTTTAAGCCTAAATAAACGGTGTGCTGTACAGATTAAAAAACGACTCGGACACAGATAACAAACATTGGTTGCGATGGCAGCCAATCTGTGTTCAGAGCAATTACGGCAGCCCAGAAGAGAAAGTTCCGTTCTCGCTGCTCGTTACCCTGTTTTCTATAATTGAAGTAAATTGCTACTATAACTTCTTATCTAAACAAAGGTCGAGGAGGCAAAGTTGCTTTTGTGAATCGTTTGAACTCTTTCCAAACCAATTAGAGGTCGGGAGCCGTGGGGAGATTGAAAACGTATTATTGTATTGAGAACATGTTAATGATTCTGCGAGCTACTTTATCGTAAAATAAATTATCGAACCAATAGTTATGAGTACGAACCTACAGAAAACATCTTTCATATGATATTGCGAAAATATTTGTACGCCATGCCAAACCATTTTACGCGTTGTGCACTCCTACACAGATTTATAAAACAATCCGCTCGAGATTACGTCCTCAACACTGTCTCACTTAA
Source organism: Croniades pieria auraria (assembly GCA_018248815.1). Lineage (NCBI taxonomy): Eukaryota > Metazoa > Arthropoda > Insecta > Lepidoptera > Hesperiidae > Croniades > Croniades pieria. The sequence continues at coordinate 15,170 of DWJK01001874.1, forward strand.
TTATACACTTGTCTGAATTATAAATAGAGAACGTGAATACCATAATATTGAAGTATCTTCAGGGATAAAAGCTTCGAAGAAAATTAGAAAAAAACTCTAAAGTTGGATCTTTAGTAGCAACCTTTTACTTTAATGAAATTAGGCTCTTGATACCAAATTCCGAAGAACTTCTAAGACAGATAATTTTTTGAACGAAAACTTTGGATTCTCTTTATTGTAATCCGTCTCGTGCGTGCCGTATTTGTGTATCCCTGGCAGCTCCCGCGGCCCCGCTGATGTCGCCGGAGATTAGCTCAACGAGATACCGTCCGAAGCCGCGCGGCTGCTATGAATTCTTGTGGCTATTCCAGTTATCATGCAATTTTCCATGTCTTGAGCACGTTCTGATAACATATTAATTTCACTCCGTTTGACTCCGGCCTCTACGTTTGTGAAATACGGTGGATATGTGTCTCGCAATTAACTGAAACCTAAACAATAGCCTCAGTTAATAAAATGTTTGCTGAAAATGTTTCGTCTTATAATATTATGATTCAGACTGGAAGTATCAAATACTTTCCTCTGATTATACAATATTATCAAATGAAATCAAATTGCAAGTGATAGCCTAGTGGTTTGAAATTCGACCTCTCACTCCGGGAGACCGGGTTCAAATCCTAGCGCGCACCT
>DWJK01001875.1:0-15837 GCA_018248815.1 Croniades pieria auraria
TGTCTGTGCCATAAATCGTTGTCCAAGTACCCACTTTACAAATAACAAACATCAAATTAAGTGTCACTATTCATAAATAAATCCCGTGACACATAAGAAGGGTGGGCGGTTAATTGCGCCGGCCAGTGTACTTTTATTGGTAGATATAGCAAATATGAAAATTTTCTCAAATATTACTGCGATAATAAAAAAGTTGTTGATAGGATTAGTACTTAATTGTAGGGTATAATAGTCACTGATTGAGTAGCGCGAAATAATAACGGTTATAATTTGTTTGTTCTCCTCGGTTCATGAGATTCTAATATTTTGTCACTTATTGACCCTTATAGTTGTATAGGTCCCAGTGTTTCTTTTTTATCAGCTAGAATGACGATAGATAAGGATAAAACGTACTCGTCTGTGTATATAGGATACACGGGTGCGAGGTGCGAGAGTAACGTGAACGAATGTGAGGAGGAGCGCGGCGTGTGCGGACACGGCGTTTGCTACGACACGTATGGCGGGTTCGTGTGCGCCTGCTTTCCCGGTTACACCGGCGAGCGCTGCCACAAAGTACGTCCCATCCCGGACAAATGGTCGTAAGTAGCTTGGCCGAGCTCGGCGTGCTAATTGAAGGCACTGTCCGTGTGCAGATGTCAGCGTGCGCCTCGGGTCCGTGCGGCGCGGGCGGCGCGTGCGTGGAGGAGAACGGCGGCGCCGGATTCCGCTGCGTGTGCGCGCGCGGGCTCGTGCCGCCGCTGTGTGCGCCGCCCGCCGCGCCGCCCGCCCCCATGCCACCCGCTGCGCCCGCGCCGCCCGCCACCTGCGCTGAACTGCTCTGTCCGCCGCGGTCGCACTGCAAGGAGGGTACTTACTAAATATTATATGTTCACTATATAGTCATTGGAATGCATAAAAAAATAAATACATTGTGGGTGCATAACAATTTTCGTTTTTCGCAGGCATTCCTACCATGGTGGCCGGCGTGCTGGTGTCTAAGCAAGTGATGTGCGTGTGCGACATCGGATACTACGGTAATTACATTCAAGTCGCTGAACGAGCGCGCTCGATCGGTCGTAATAACCGGTAGTCTAAAGTCGACGAAAGCGATACTAAGGCGTGAGTGTGCCGTTGCAGGCGCGCCGGGCCCCGCGCCCAACTGCTCCACGGCGGAGGCAGCGTGCGAGGCGGGCGTGTGCCTCAATGGCGCCACGTGTGCGCGAGCCGCTGACTCCTTCAACTGCTCCTGCGCACCGCCCTACAAGGGTATGTATAAGCATTCTCGTATCCGACGATTATTTATTCAATATCGAGCGGTACGCTGAGTCGATATGGAACAAGACTTAACATATGATTTTTTTTTATTGATTTTGTACGTATTGCTGTTTTCTATAAAAAAAATAAAAAGTGAAATCATCACAAGGTTCGTTTGTTTCCGTAGCGCAACGCGCGGTGGTCGACGGGAGGAGTCACAAGATGTAGTAGTATAAGCCGCCGGCACCCACATTTTTTATTTAGTTATTTTTTTTGTTCGAGATCCCAACTTCACCACTACTATATAAGGTACCGGCCGCGGGCTTGTGGTCTACATTCGCGTTGTAGTGCCTGTCCGTGCATTGTCTTGTTAGCGTGTAGCCGTTGGGTGATTATGTACTGTGATGAAAAGGTTTTTGTTCGCTGACATTCATGAAAATGCATTAATTTATGGACGCGTATAACATAGTGTATCAGAATAAGCTACATAATACGAAATCAAATAATTTAAAATTGAAAGTGTTATACGCCTTCCACAGCCCTCATCGCAACATTGTATTGTTGCTTTGTCCAGAGCTTTCTCGAGTAAAGATGCGATGTTGCCTGTCTGTGCCTACTCAATGTTACGTTTTGTTATGTTTATTACTTGCTATGTAAAATTGCACTTCGTATTGCATGTGAACGATTTCCTGTGTTCTTTCTTGTGAACTGATCTTTTTAACCTTTTTCAATGTTTTTGTACTTTTAAACTTAATTCTAGTGTTAAATAAATGCAAGTACTGAGTAAATTTCGCATGACGATAGAACCTTATTTAAAAGTATCACTTTTACATTCTATAAATACATTAGTTTGTCTCGCAGGGAGTCACGCAGTCGTGTGGTTTTGTGTAGCTCTTGCATAAACATATGAAGCAGTTTATTTTCAATAGCCATTTTTTTAAAGACTGATTTTACTTTTTTTTTCTAATTTGAATGATATTTCAATTATTGTCTCAGCCATTAGACTGCGGTAACATTTTACATGTACATGTTAAGTAAATAATAATGCAAGATCCTGCTTTTACGAAAAAATTGCGGTTTAGTAATGTACATTTTCCTTTAGTTCAAGTAAATGGCATGTTAAATAAGTAATGATGTTTATTTTTACGACAGTTAAAATGTTGTATGACTTGTAGGTGTGTACTGCGAGCTGGGCCCCGCAGGCAAGGCTTTGTCGGAGCTGAAGGTAGAGCGCTGCACCTCGGCTCCGTGCGCTCATGCCACCGCCTGCCGCGACCTCGTGAGTCCTTCAAGATAATAAACAAACATCGAGAGTAGCAACTATGGCTGATGATTCATTAATACGATTGCTGGTCTTTAGCCGGGAGGGTTCCGCTGCGAGTGCGAACCGGGCTGGAGCGGCGCGCGATGCGACGCGCCGGCGGCGGACGGCGGCGCGGCGGGCGACGCGGACGGCGACGCGGCGCCAGACGGCGACGGCGCGTGTGGCGCCGGTGGCTGCGAGTGCCGCGCCGGCTACGGCGGGCCCGCCTGCGACCTGCCGCTCGACTGCCGCGCCGCGCCCTGTCCGCACCGACAGGTTAGTGTTCGCACTGGTCTCGTTACATATCAATATTACCTTTGTTAAAATAAGACATTTCGCCGTCCAGTGACACCTTGAACAAGCAGATTCATAATTACCGTTGATATTCATTTAGGGACTGATTTCATAGTTTTCACTTACAAACATTTTTATTTCTGTTTCTTATGTAGAAAAAGCAGTGCTAACCTAGTAGTTTAAAATTTAGATTCTTACTTGGGGGGGTTCTGGGTTCAAATCCTGGCGCGCAGCTCTTTACAGAAAAATGCGTTTTGAGATTAACTATCATTTGCTATCACGTAAACGTAAAGAAACCAGTACATCTCAAAGTTCTCGATGATCAATGAAATGTGCCGACCAATCACTCCGCATTAGTCTGACTATGACCTTAACCCTCTCATTCTGAGAGCATCGTGTCCAGTAACAAAACGATGAAATGTTGGAATTAATTGTTATACTTCACAATAAAAAGTTAGTCTATGAGTGTTTATTGTTGAAATAAGTGTAAGTAGAATTCTGACGGCACGTGCGCGCGGCAGGAGTGCGTGGAGGCGGGCGGCGCGTGGCGCTGCGCGGCGGCCGCGCCCGACTCCGCGTGCGCGTCGGCGCCGTGCCACAACGGCACCTGCCTCGCGCTCGACTCGGGGCTCGTGCGCTGCCAGTGCCCCATCGGCACCAGTGGTCAGTATTTACCTTGAACTATCTTGTGAAATTATTGTACGAGTATAAATGGTTTTCAGGTTCTTTTCAACAAATTCGCGGACATCGTAAGCCTCATATAGCACCACTATGGCTGCAGTCAAATGACCAGAATTCAGCTACAACACGCTCACTAAACGGTGGGATATGTTTGATCGTATGAGTATCATGGTGTAAGATAATCGATCATAACAGATGAGAAGTGATTGAATGAGATAATGTTAAATATTAGTATTGAAATAATATTAAAAAATCTTATTCGTATTCGCATGATTTGATTTAGCCATAATAATTTCAATTCAGAAATAGATTTCCAAATTTCGTATAGAAATCTATCCAATTACAATATTGGTTGTGTTACGTTTGTGACGTACATATCGTTCGAAGAATAATCTCAATATTTATATTTAACGAAATTCAAAAGGTGTTTCACATGAATATTTTAAATTTGACAAAATATAACACTTCCAAATAAAACGATAAAGTGGCTGTGTATTTACTTAATTTATTGATAAATGCTTATTACGCATACATATCACACAGAACTTAAAAACGAGTAATACCTATATAAAATTAGTATAATTACGAAGAACTGATTCGATTTGAAATCCTCGTTTATTTTATTAATATTACTAGTTTCCTGAATATCCTTTTCCTAATCTGTAGGCTGGAGTATCGAACACTCGTTTTCCCTTCAAATTGATAGCATAGGGCAACAGCGATGGAATCCGCCTATGTATTCCCTTAGCCTCTGGAGTCCATGCTGCCAGTTTGCAACAACTGCCTTTTTTAGCTGTAAGTGCAATCCAGGCAATGGATGAAAGCACAATGTCCCCGCAACAGAGTTTAGGGCCCTCACCAACGAATTCTAATAGGTTCTCATGTTTTTTTAGTCCTGGCCAGTTTGTCAGTCTCTCTGCTCCACTTGTAGGCACTGTCATAAGCTCAGTACCTAAAAACTTATCATAAACCTCTTGGGCATCATCTATCTTTGTTATAGTTAATGGTAGGTGTTCTGAACAGAACACAGTTAAACGACAGGCTTCTGGACACTCAACCAAGTCTACACGAGCCAAACCAGCAATAAGCATTGTTGAACCTTGGTGTAAATAATAGGTTTGGGGTTTTAATGTTGTCTTGGGTATTGTCAACAGTAGTTCTTCAGTACTTAGCAGAGAGAGCACTTGGTCGGGATGTATGACCCCAGGTGTGTCATATAACCATTTACTTTGAGCAAATATTTCATGTTTTTCATTTAAAGTCATCATATTTGTCCGTTTTTCAGCAATACTTGAATCTCGTTCGACATAATCTGTAAAAGTCCTCCCGATATGTCCAACAAGTGACGGTGCTTCTGTATAGTTTTTTCCTTGCAACTGTAATTTTTGTATCTCCCTTTCAGCCTTAATATTTTTTGCCTCCTTTTTGACCCTTTTTGTTCTTTCAGCCATTTTCCATGCTGAAGGTCTGTTTATGGGAAATTTCAATAGATTCAAAGTGGTTCCTGGCCAGCAGCTCACTGTAGCTCTTTTGACAATGTCAACTGCATGCACTTTGCAATAATCAGACTGTAAAAGTGCATTGAAGAGTGAGCTCTTTCCAACATTTGTACAGCCAACCACATACACGTCTCCCTTGTACATCCATATCTTGAACATTGCAGTAATGAGATTTTCAATTCCATAACCAGTCTTTGCAGATACTAATTCTACATGCTTAATATTTGCTTCACCTAGTTTAGTTTTGTTTATTTCTTTCATGAGAGACTCCTCGATTCTCTTTAGGTAACCATAACTATCACCTGGTAGTAAATCAACCTGCAATCATCAAACATATTATGAAATTAATTATTTTTAAACAGCCCATTTCTATTGTTATCATTTAGTTTATGTAATTGAAAAACTTATTGTAAATTTTATAATTATAGTACCTTATTAGCCACAATGAAGATTGGTCGACGCTTCCCAATAATGTCCACAATGTCTGGCCACAAGGAACATGGAAAATCTAGCAAATCCACCATGAGCAGCACTAAGGATCTCACATGTCTGGAAATAATACAAAAAACAATTTTATGCCTATAAACTCCATTGCAGTTATGTTTAATTTGTGTTTAATAAATTAATAATGTAATACATTGTTAATAAATTGCAATAAAGAGATTATTATGTATGATAGCTATAGTTACATAGACATTTATATTTTAAACTATCATATTGTAAAATTTGCATGGACACCACATTGTTCCAGACTAAACGCTTAAAGTAAGTAAACAGGTTTAAAAGTGTTACAACACTCCATATTACATGTCTTCACACCAGATCACTTTATGAGGTAGGTAGAGAGCATGTAGTGCCAAAGACCTTTTTGTGTGTCATTTATGTTAAAAGCCAATAAATAGGATATAAAACACTGCCTATAATGGTGACCATAGAACAATAAGTGTTCATTTGTACATTGCCTTTACACCTCATTTAGACGAATGAAGGTTTTGTTGTGACCAGTTAACACAAGTAATTTACTTGCCTACCACTACTCTTCTTTATTTGTTAGAATAAAATCTTGCCACAACATCACACCTGTATGTCTCTGGAAGGGTAGGCATAGTTGTGTGTAGTACAAGTCATAATTTCCTAATATCTATTGTATAGAAGATTAATCAATGTTGTTTCATGTACCTTATAGATTGCAAAAGTTTTTCATATTCTTCTGGTTGTACTGTGATATCTAAAGCTATATTGTACTCTTTGAGGAAATGACACCGCTGGCACTCTATGGTCTGCAGTTCTTCGGTATTTCGTCCTACAAATATTTCACTAGGCAAGTAGCCTGGTATTGATGGGTCGCTGCAGTGGAGTAAGGCCCCGCAACCACCACAAGGCACCCTACTGATCCCTACATTACGATTAGGAGTCCCATAATTTTTTGACCATTCAAAGTCCATTTCATCTTCAGTTAACTTAGTGTCATCAAAGTGTTCATAGTTAGCCATCCATCTTTTAATATTGGTGCGATCAAATTCAGGTTGGTCACACTCAGTGTCACTTGCAATTCGATCAGAATCTTGTTCAATCAAGTAATCATTTCTGAGTTCAGAGTTAAGTTTTTCTTCATCTATTTTTAATTCGTGTGTTTTAGCAAATGGTAGTTGGAATATATTATTCGGTTCTGTAATTTTTTCCTCTGTTTCTTCAGGAAGTAACCTGTCCTTGTCTACATAGTACCGCAAAGCCACCGGCAACGGTGGTAATCTCGTTTCTCTGTACGTTCGTGAATATTCTGCTTTGGCTTTTTTAATTGTTTTCAGATGATACATCATATGGCCTTGTTTTAGTTTGTCTCTTTCCAAGTAGGAATTGAACACAATTTTGTTTCCATACTCTTGATACAGTTGCTTTAAGTCTTTATTAGTTGATTGTCCTGCATTATTTTCTCCGGTTTGATTCCCGTTTGTTGCAGCGGCATGGTTCAAGCGTAAGAAAATACCTCGTCTCCGACACAACCTCAAAATGTTGTGAATTGGGTACATCATGTTTTAAAGGATGTTATTATCGCACAAGGCTAATTAATATTATGTAAAATCTTACTAATAAAACGTTAAATACGGGTTTAGCTACATTTTCAATAAAAACTACATTTTGTAACTGCGATATGCACTAGCTGCTATTAGCAGGCGTATATTTTGACAGATGTTACTTATTTCAAGATGGCGTCCAAATACTCCTTGACACATTTGTCTGACAGTTGTAGTGTTGTGCGTCGTGCTACAATTCAACTTTCGTTATGTTAATATCTTATTAATATAATTACGTCGAAAACATTCGTGTTACTCAAATATTTGCAATGAAATTTTAAAAATATGGTTAAAGCTCACATAATTGTACACTTACGTAAAAGGCGATAATGACTTAGAATGTGAAACGACACGGCTTTTATTAAAACTGTTGGCTTTAAATGATTCAAATCACTTGTGTAAACTGTTGGCGCAATACAATGTGACTAATTTCCCTATTTATATGTTCACAATTAGTTCTTCACTTTATACGTATCAAGGTTTAAAAGATACACGAATGGATCTCGTACGCCAAATATTAATTTTATATTTATTTTACTTTCAAGGTAAGGCTGACCTCAATTAGTTATACATTGTATTCTGAATATTTTATAATGACCATTATTTCTTTTACAGGTAGATTCTGCGAATTGGACATCGATGAATGCGCATTGAGGCCGAAGATTTGCAAACACGGGGTATGCATCAATGTCCCCGGGTCATACCAATGCTATTGCAAACCAGGTCTATATTTAATAGTTATTCATTACTATTAATTACGATTTATTCCACTGGGTTGTAATATTTTTTATTATAATACAGGTTACACAGGCGACAGTTGTGAGCAGGACATCGATGAATGTTTATCCTCGCCTTGCAAAAACGGCGGCACCTGTCAAAATTTAGAAAACAATTACGAGTGTTCCTGCATGGACGGCTTCGACGGTAAGACATTGTTAACACATCAATAATTATACATTACTTATGTGTATAGTGTTGTAAATATAATGTATGTTTATGAATAAAATTTGAAGAGGCGATGTAGTTGAAAGGGTAGCAATATTTACAATTTCTACAGTGTATGTAAATTGAAATGTTTACTAGTTTTCTAGCAATAACGTAACACCACGCTTACATTTCCTCGAAGGGGTAGGTAGAGGAGTATAGTACACCCACGTTTCACCGGTTATATGTACGTCCCATGGATTAGGGAGAGAGCCTACTGTAATATAAACAACAAATTATTTTTGTGCCTGATCCGGGACAGAATCCAGTACTTCTCGATGAGCAGGCGTGCTTGCTACCACTAGACCAACAAGTCTATTAATCAGCTGACATGTTTATTTATTTCTAAATGTATTATATCTTCGGCAGGCAAAGATTGTTCGACTAATATAAACGAATGCGCGACGAATCCCTGCGCGTCGGGCTCGACGTGCGTGGACGGCATCGCCAGCTACTCGTGCGTGTGCCAGGAGGGGCTCACCGGCCCGCACTGTGAAGTTGACATCGATGATTGTGAGGTTTGTGATCACATTATTGTTAAACAGCCGTGGGGGACATACATATATACGGTTCATGAAATGCTACACTTATTTCTGCCGTGAAGCAATTGTTATCCAAACTATTAGGCTTTTCTTAGATATGCGTGGTCCATCTTAGGACGCATCTGTGCTTTCCATAAGGCGGTATCGCAGCCAAACACTAACCTATCTTATGATAAAAAATCGCGTTTCAATCGGTAAGATGGGTTTGCCGTCCCGCATATGTATATATGTTAGAGGCGATCATTTTATTCCTCAGAAGAAACAGAGCGTGTGTGACCGCATCTTGTGACCAGTCTGAAACAGGATTGATGCTAACTATTAGGATTACCCTCATACTAATTTGAACTATCTGAGCTAATGCTTACTACTAATTCCGTTCCAGTAATCCTTTTAGCAGTTACAATAAATTAATAGCTTTATTGACTACTAATTTTAATTGAAGTAATAGACAATGAATCGGTCGTACCGCGTTCCAGGCGCAGCCGTGCCAGCACGGCGGTAAGTGCTCGGATGGGCTCAACAGCTATTCTTGCGACTGCGCCGACACTGGCTACGCGGGCGAGGACTGCTCCGTCAACATCGACGAGTGCGCGCCGCGGCCTTGCCAGAACGGCGGCACCTGCTTTGACGACGTCAACAACTACCGCTGCAACTGTTACCCTGGCTTCAGCGGTCCGTCGCTCCTTTACTCCGCCGCCCCCGCTGTTGCGTTCCGAAGCCCGTCTCCCTCAAGAACGTCGATTAACTGGCGAATATGGTTTCAGGCAAAAACTGCGAGATAGACATCGACGAGTGCGAGAGCAAGCCGTGCAAGTACGACGGCGTGTGCCTGGAGCGCAGTAATCGCAGCCTGTACCACGCGGGCGAGCGGCCCGTGCAGGTGGGCCCGCAGCCGCACATGCTGCTCCCCGTCTCTTTCTACGAGGAGTTTTCACTGGAGAATGCTAGCGGGTAGAAGTCCGACTTACAATATTTCTTTTAGACTGGTTCAATTATTTTTTGAGTCATTCTGTAAGATATTAATTACGATGTAGTCTATCGTTTATATGATGTTTCTCGTAACAAAGGAAGAGAAATTGAAACATTAATCTAATGATAAATTGGTTGAATGAGCTTATATGTTAAAAAAGGATTCCTAAAATTAAAATAAAAAAGTGACTACATATAAAAAAGGGCCTATATATAGAACATGACACGAGACATGTTTAAAATCATTGTTTTTGAGCATTTTTTGATTGTACCCCGCCTCGAACATGTATCGTAAAATAAAATATTACGACCAGTACGATGAACGTTTACGAGGGGACGAAGATTTTTATTTTGCCAGTGATTTACGGGGATTCATATGAATAATGGGCGCTAGTAGTCGGCGTATGAGCATAAAGAGTACGGCGTGTGTTTCGGGGCAGGTACGAGTGCGTGTGCGTGGCCGGCACCACGGGCGCGCGCTGCGAGGTCAACGTGGACGAGTGCGCCTCCGCGCCCTGCAGCCACGGCGGCAAGTGCGTGGACGGCGTGGGCGGCTTCACCTGCGACTGCGCGCCCGGCTACGAGGGCGAGCGCTGCGAGGACGAGATCGACGAGTGTGCCATGTGAGGCCGCGCCGCAGCCCCGCGCTGCCGCCCACCTCCCCCGCCCCGCTCTCACCGCGCTAACTTCGCCCCGCCTGCCCGTAGATACCAGCCTTGCGCGCACGGCCGCTGCCAGGACCTACGTGCCACCTACTTCTGCAACTGCGACGCGGGCTGGGGCGGCCGCAACTGCTCCGTGGTGCTGGAGGGCTGCCGCGGCGAGCCCTGCCGCAACAACGGTACCTGTTTGCCGTGGCTGCGCGATGAGACCGAGCATCGCTTCAATTGCTCATGCGCGCCCGGACACTACGGCACCACCTGCGAGAAGGTAATCTTCGCCGTCTCGCCGTCTCGTCCTCGCCCGTCGCGATCGACTGACTATAAGTAATTTTTTTTTTGCGTGTTTAATATGCACGGCGTCTATTGTAGATCACGACCATGTCGCTGGAGAAGAGCAGCTACGCGGAGGTGAACACGTCGCGCGAGGAAGGATACGACATCTCGTTCAGATTTAAGACTACCTTGGGCAACGGGCTGTTGGCCATGGGTCGCGGTCTCACATACTTCTTCCTGGAACTGTCAAATGGAAGGCTCAATCTTCACTCCAGCTTGCTCAACAAGTGGGCGGGCGTGTTCATCGGTTCCAATCTCAATGATAGCAAGTGGCAGAAGGTAGGGATAACATCTACATACTATGGAAATAGGTTTTTTATATAGGTTATAAAAGATTCTAAAGCCGTGTGAGTCTGCCAACCCGCAAAAGAAGTATCATAGCGAACTATGGCTTTAACCTTGTCTAGAATCTCTTCTAACCGTGGAATGGTAAAAAGGTCCAAGCAGATGTAAGCATCGATAATATTTAAGAATAGTAAACCCTACTGACTTTTTATAAATGATTTGACGTAATAATGAAAATGAGTACACGAAATGCAATTAGTGTAATCAGTTCAAACTTTAAAGTACAATATTTACTCCAGGTGTTCGTAACAATAAACTCGTCCCACCTGGTGCTGGCGGCCAACGAGGAGCAGACCATCTATCCGATCAGCCAGAACGAGGCCAACAACTCGTCCGTGACGTCGTTCCCGTCCACGCGGCTGGGCACGGCCGGCTCCTCGTACGCCACGCTCACGCACGGGCCAAACTTCTTCGTGGGCTGCTTCCAGGACGTCGTCGTCAATGGACAATGGGTGATTATAGATTTAATGCAACTGTACGGATCTGACCGTACTCGACTAAATATATTTATATAAAATATGAAATAAAAAGTAAAAATTTGCATTAATTAAGGTAATTTACTAAATTGATATTGCTACGTATCTTCAAGCCAAGTCCCTTACGGGGTAGGCAGAGAGCACGGAGTGCCACATATCCCCTATTCTTGCATACCTGCCGTGCTTCTTCCACATTCGTCAATCACGTCATACTTGTACGCTGGTTTCGGAGACTTCTGACTCCCCCATCGGTCAGAACACAACCTATTTGGTCGAGATAGATGAGTCTTGGCCTCTCTAGGCACTTGCGTCCACCAACAATCGCATTGTATATATATCTGCTTCGTCATTCTTTCATCAGGCATTTTATTAACTTGTCCGAACCATCGGACATGTTGAAAGTTAATAATAGGGTAGATCGTAAATTTATTAAGTTAGCTAAAACAATATCCTTTATAATTTTTGTTACAGTGATGGTATAGTAATATCCGCACAGCTATCTCCCACACTGCCTTTTTGCGGTGGGCGCTAGATAAAGAACCGACACGATCTGCTAACAATAGGAAGAATGTCTTTACTTTTCTTTTATAAATTAATTGTATTCTCTATCCAAATGTAGGGCTCTCCAAACGTAGGGCTCATTTATCTGCTTATTGTGTACTTTGAAATAGTACATTTTAAAGTTTACAAACACTTCCATTTTACTATTTTGATTAAAAAGGCCAGTTATTACCGAAATAAGCACATGTGTTGCATGGTTATATCTTTAGTTTTTCATACGTAGTTACTAAAAAAACGCATGTTAAATACCCAGTACTCTTAATTAGTCCTGGTCGTATCAGATCGGTACGGAATGGTGATGTTTGCCTCACATTTTTATGTTTTCTGTTTATTCCGAGCGTTGAAAAACTTTTTACCTGATACAATACTTTAATTAAAAACCAATCAACTGTACTTGCCGTGGGAATTTTATATCCTCGATTTATTGCAATTATCAGTGTTAAAAATCATTCGACCTTATAGAACGATGTCATACCTCGTTCTTTCCTTGAAACAAAGAGCTCATCATTACGATGGGCAGCCGAGCGATAGTCGACGGCGTCGCGTGCGGACAGGAAGTGACGAGCGGTGAGCGCAGGTGCTGCCGGAGGACTCGAGCGCGGGCACGGCGGAGGCGGGCGCCGAGGCGGAGGCGGAGGGCGAGGAGGGCGCGCGCGCCGAGCTGCGCCGCGTGCTGGCCTCCTGCCCGCGCACGCCGCAGTGCGCGCCCAACCCCTGCCGCTCGGGCGGCCTCTGCGAGGACGCCTGGACCTCCTTCGTGTGCACCTGCCCGCGCCCGCACCTCGGCGACACCTGCCAGTACAGTCGGTACCCCCTCGGTCGCGTCTTTAAGTGCGACGCTTGTGCCCCGCCGCCTTTCGCTGACGCTCGCTCTGTCCGCAGATTACACGGCGGCCACGTTCGGCCACGAGGCGGCCACGCCGCGCTCGCTGGTAACGGTGCAGGTGTCGCCGGCGGCCCGTAGCGCTGTGCACGCGGCACTCGACATCTCCATGTTCATCCGAACGCGCAAGCCCACCGGACACATCTTCTACTTGGGCTCGTTGCCGAGGTGACTACCCCCGCCCCTAGCTCGTAGATGTGCTCGATCTACGCTTCGTACCTTTGTTGGTGTTTTGTTTCCACCTTATTACTAAGCTAAAACGTAATATGTTTATTTTAATTATTACTCAGATACGGACAAACGGACGAAACCTCGGTGGGGGCGTCTCTGAAAGGAGGAGAATTGCTCGTTCATCTTCGATTCAATCAGACTCCGGAAGACTACACCGTGGGCGGCACGCGATTGGACAACGGACACTTGCATCTTATCGAGGTTTTATAAACAATTTGTAACGTACAATTTTTATTCTTACTCTCTGTGACGCTCAAGTATTCCTTTTATTTCAGGTTGTCAGAAATTCAACGCTGGTACAAGTGAAGCTTAACGGCACCGAGTACTTCCGTAAATCGATATCGGCCGCAAAGCAGCTGGACGCTCAGGTATGTTTACATTTCTTCATATTTAGTAACGTAAGGGAGATAGTGCGCTAAGCGTTAATCACAATCCTTGCCTGACATCAAGTCGTCCATATAGAAATCCTCTTTAAATACTTTTTCAGCATCTTCGTGATCAATCGTGACTAACGTTCTTAGCAAGATATCGAACAAATCATCTACCATTCTGATCGGAGATTTTAATTTGACTAATATATGTTGGGAGTTTGATGAAAACCTATCTCTTTACACTCCACAGACAAGTAACAACACAAATGAAAATATGTTTATTGATGAAATGATATTTAATAATTTATACCAATGTAATCATGTTTTAAATGAAAATAATCGAATGCTTGACCTCGTTTTAACAAACTCACCGATCAGACTAAAAGTTAATAAATGTTTATCCCCTTTGACAAGTTTAGATGCTCATCACCCGGCTCTTGAAATTAATGTTAACATGCGCCAAAAAGAGCGCTTACTAAAAACTAAAAGAACTCCAATACTGAACTTTAATAAATCTGATTATCAAACAATTAATCATGAATTATCAAGCATAGAATGGTGTCATGTTTGGAAAGATATTTACGAAATTAACGAAATGACAACTAAGTTTTACTCTGTTATAAAACCTATTATCGAAACGTATACTCCATACTACAAACCTCACAGTGAAAAATATCCCAGTTGGTTTAGCATGCCTCTAATAAAGTGTTCTCAAGAAAAATTAAAATTTCATAAAAAGTACAAGAGGTATCGTAATCCTAGAGATAAACAAACCTTTGACATGCTTAGGAATAGGTACGATAGCATGTTAAAAGATTGCTATAAAACATTTAAGGACAATGCTGCTAAGACAATCAAAGACCATCCCAAGCAAATCTGGTCTTTTGTAAATAGTCAGAAACGAAGTAGTCATGCTATACCTAATGAAATGGTCATAGATCATAGAGTTGCTGTAGGTGGTCAGGAGATCGTGGATTTATTCTCTGAATATTTTCAATCAGTATACATGGCGCACGATGTTTCTTCAGTCGGAAATAGTGAACCTGGGTTACATGAGTGCTTACAATCTTTGAGTAATATCGCGTTAACAGAATTTGAAATATGTAATGCTCTAAAAAAGCTAGATTCAAATAAGGGGCCAGGCTTGGATGGTATACCTAATACATTTTTAAAGAAATGTGCTGATACCTTGGCGAAACCGTTGACGATTTTATATAATAAATCTTTAAAAGATGGTAAGTTTCCAGCTATATGGAAGCAAGCTCGATTGACACCAATTCATAAAAAAGGCGATTTTACAGACGTACGCAATTACAGGCCGGTGTCAATTCTCCCGGCACTTGGAAAAGTTTTTGAAGGTTTAGTAGAGCAAAAAATTTTCTGGCACATTAAGGAAACGATTCATTCAGAGCAACACGGATTTATGCCCAAAAAATCAACAGTTTCGAATTTAGTAGGTTTCATTACTGACATCGCAGAAGCTTTAGATGACAGGGATGAGGTACACGTTATATATACTGATTTTAGTAAAGCTTTTGATTTAATAGACCATTCAATGTTATTAAAAAAACTTTCAGCCCTTGGAATTCATGGCTCCTTATTGCGGTGGTGTGAGTCATATTTAGAAAACAGATCACAGTTAGTCATGATACGCGGTTATACCTCAAATGCAAAAGTTATACCAACTGGTGTACCACAGGGCTCACACATTGGTCCCTTATTTTTCATAATATTCATAAATGACCTAGCTAAAGAATTGAACTGTCCTTTTAAAATGTATGCAGATGATTTGAAATTGTATCAACGTATCAAGACTCAAGACGATGTTATAAATTTACAGAATGAGATAGATAAAGTGCAATTATGGAGTGTAAAAAATAAAATGAAGCTAAATATAGACAAGTGCTACCACATAAAGTTTAACAGAAAAAGAGAACCAGTACCCGTATCGTATGCCTTGCGGGGTGTAAATCTTAAGGAAGTTTATGAGATCCGAGATTTAGGAATCGTCCTGGATAGCTTTTTAAGTTTTAGAGCTCACATAGATAGCATAGTTAAAAAAGCGACTAAACTGTCTGGGTTTATATGTAGGCAAACAAAGATCTTCAAAGATCCGAAAGTGCTCATACCAATATATAACTGTCTTGTGAGGAGCACTCTTGAATACAATAGCCCTATCTGGTCACCAGGGTATGCCGTGCATAGCAATAGAATAGAAAGAGTTCAAAAAAGATTTCTATATCAGTTAACCTACATAAACAATAAATGCAAAATATTACAATCTTATGAAAGTAGACTGAACTACTATAATCTGCAGACTTTAAGCATCCGGCGTAATATAGCAGATATATTGTTTCTTTTCAAGGTGGTACATGGTTTGGTCATTTGTTCTGAC
>DWJK01001876.1:0-15827 GCA_018248815.1 Croniades pieria auraria
GAGGTGCGCGCCATGGATTTGAACCCAGCACCCCCGAGTGAGAGGCTGAATTCTTAACCACTAGACTATCACTGCTTCATTGAAGTCTGTAATGAAAAGAAATGTACGAATCGTGTCTAAAACCTACAGAATCTCTTTTAAATAAATTGTCTTAATAAATATATTAACAGATAATACTCCTCACTTCCTCTCCTCAGATTCTTAATACATCATACCTGATGCATGCGCCTAATTTCCTACGTGGTCCATTACCACCGAACCTGTATTTTGGAAGCCATTTTGGTCTACACGACCTATGGCTCATCACTATAATGATCGAATTACATCGACTGTATCGAATCTTATGATTGTTTGCAAACCAATACTACTCTAACTGGTAATGTTAAAGTTACTAATAAAGTTGGAGAAGCAATGGATGTTGATGTTAGCGATAACTTTGGCGGTGTGGAACTTGAAGTGAAGTTGAATGGTGATAGCGACGCGCGTGCAAGTGCCCCATCATCCATCACGCAAATGTTTAAAACCGGATTCAGCTTCAACGCGAGAATAAAACTAATATTTCGGTTTGGTTCACAGCTGATAATGTAACTAACTAGGCGCGCTTGGGATGTGAGTGTGACTAATGAACAAATATTAAATAAATTATAGAAATTAATTTACAAGTATACTGTATTCATAATAATATATAATTACTGTGTAATGTGTGGACTGTAAGGGGTTCTAAACTATCTGCAGGGCCCAAGTTATTGTGGGCATGAGAGACTAGTGGTTCACAATTTAGTCTCCTGCTCCGGGGTCCTTGATTCAAATCTCTACAAAAAATATGCGTTTCAAGATCAAATGTTACTCGTGTCAACAGCAAAGGAAAAGATCGTGAGAAAACTTGCCCCTCTTATGAGTTTTCTACATTATGTTCTCCAAAGCCTGTGAGTTTGCCAACCCGCACTTGGTCAGCGATGCAGATTGACGCTGTAATGCATTTCAGCACGAGAGAAGGTGCGTGTCAAATAGAGAAACGTTAAAAGGATTGATGAGAATGATCATGAATAATGGTATATTGGTACAACTAACACATGACCATTTGATCCCAAACTTCGCTGAACTGACTAGATCTAACTAGTCGCAAAGATAAGATAAATAAAATTTCTATATAAATATATATCTCTTTTTCTAAATAAATACATATCTCTTTTTATACATCGAGACACGAAACAAATATTCGCGATCATTACATGAACATCTGTACTTACCGGAAGTCGAAGTACAACCCAGACGTAGCAGTCAATATCTTTAATCACTGGACCACTAGATAAGTCAGTAGGATTAGTCAATAACAATAACGTTATATTTCTCGTTTATATAAGCCTATTAGGTAGACAACTTTATGTAATAGGTATATGCCTTCTGTGAACAATGTCGAAAAAGACGAATATTAAATAATACTAACTGTACTTACTTACTAACGGATACTAACTCATACTTATTAACAAATACCAACCGAAATGAATTAGTTGGCACTAATATGTCCCCCACAGAACTATTAAGGGATTTGTTTCAGATGCTATGGGCGATACTGGCCATTTATGTCTACTCGTGATGCTAGCATAAAAAACTAAATGTAACATTGAAATTTCTTTTGTACGTAAAATTACATGGATACCATAGTGGGTTTTTGAAACAAGATCGAATAGAGTCATCGACGTGTCCGCTTAATGTTAGCTTAATTTGCAGAAAAAATAAAATGCATGTAATATCCATTTATATATAGAATTATTACACCTAAACAAGTTTTTTTTTTTAATTTTGTACGAAATGTGATTATATTGACCTTATGAGGATTTTATTTTTGGCCATTACATTTCATGGATTCAATAAGAGAATTGTTTGTGTTCTAAAAAGAAAAAAGTAGATGTGTAACGTCAAAGTAACCGGGCCGGTAGCGTTTGTTCCAAATACTACAATACCCAAATAAAATAATAAAAAAACCATTTGGTGTGAAAAGAAGCAATAACATTAAAAAAAAATCAAAAGAAACTATAGTTCAAAAACATCAATTGCGCACTATGATAAATAAGAAAATGAAAAAAAGAAACAAAACTTTCACTTTCGTCATTCCTTTTTCTGAAACAATAAAAACGCTTCTTTTGGCTACTGGCCAAAAAATCTATGGTCCCGATTATTTTTTCTGGATGTGGACAAAAAATATTCTTTTTAGCAATAAATGAAAGGGTGGATCCTTAGTGGGATATTACAAAACAAACAATAGCGAAGCTAGAAAAACAAAGCGTATGCACCTGGTTGGATTTTTTCATTTCGATATCCAACGTTTATTATAATCAAATAAGTTCCTCTTCCTGTCGGAAGATGTGGGCGCCTATGTTTTTTCTTGTATTTAACAAAAACGCCTGGGAATCGACAAGCTAATCCAAATGGTGCCTTAATTCTTTACCATTAAAGATTTTGAAATCTCCAATGTAAATTGAGTGTTTTTTCATATTTTTTTTGTAACTACGCAATGTGTTTCATTGGACGCCTTGTCAGTGTTTGCTCTGAATAGATTGTTTTATGCAGATGTCGTGTTATTAAATAGAAGATAAGGATTTCTGTATTGTATTCTATTTATATCTTTACTTGCTTTAAATTTTACGCACTAGATGTACTTGTCGATGAGCATATGAAATAAATATAACGAATATAATATATATATATGAAACAAATAAAATTAAAACTTCACTTTTCTATAATTTGTCAGTTCCCTTATCAGAATTATCTGTTATTTATTCCTTTTTGCTCTTTTAGTTATTAAAAAAACATAAGTGACCGCTTTATTAGTCATAAACTTATCGAATTTGACTACCATGGCAAAAATCTACCCAGACGCTCACATTCAATTAACTGTCTCGACGTCGTTTCTGAAATCTCCAGAAAAATCTAAAACTGCATCCGCAGGCCATCCATCGCGCAGCGTGACGCCGACACCATCCTTTGTATCCTAAATTCGACCCTTGTTTTTTTCTTCATCCCTCAAATGTTC
This sequence comes from Croniades pieria auraria, assembly GCA_018248815.1. NCBI lineage: Eukaryota > Metazoa > Arthropoda > Insecta > Lepidoptera > Hesperiidae > Croniades > Croniades pieria. The sequence continues at coordinate 3,035 of DWJK01001876.1, forward strand.
AAATTTCTCTACCTGCCCCCATCTCTTCACAGCCGACGAACTTAAATCATTAATCCTCGTTATCGTAAATTCTACTTTGTTAGGACGTATTACGGTTAATTTATAATCTTCAAGCCGCCTGTTTAATACTTTTGTTAACGATACTTCGTCTGCAACATCTTGAATATCATCCCTTAAGTCTAGATGACTTAGAGAACGGTAATTGTTTATGGAATTCCCGATTGTATCACGACAATGTAGAGATTATTTTTCGGTGTAGATTTTTAGAAGTACGACTCGTTTAGTTTCTCGTATCGACGGAGCAGTACGAATAGTATTTTGCTATGGCGTATGAAAATGTGCGTTTCCCGTGGTTTGGGAATTTATTAGGATCGGTGACTCTGCATCCCGAGGTGCATAGTTTTAAGATTTTTAATTTTGACAAAGGACTCGTCTTTCGAGTGGACAGATGTCTTTCATGACTCTCCTTTGGTATTCGTAATTTGTTAACCACGGTTAAAATATTCCATTTTCAAGTAAAAAGTTCCATTAGACTTCTTAACTGACAATAACATTTATGCCAATTTTTGGTTATTTCCAATTTTGTTGGTTATATCCATTGTAATATCAGTTTTATTTCAATATACATTTTCGTGGATCAGACTGTAGTTGTATTGCAATATTTCGCTGATTGTCTGTTATACTCATTGTAAGATGTGTTAATGCTTCGTACATATCGATAGATAGAAAGAGGTTTGCGACCCACCTGATGTTTATGGTCGACGCAAACCAAAGCATGTTGCTGCTCCTATTTCCTTAACTTACTCACCTTTTAAACGGACTGTATCATTTCAAAGCTGTTACATTGAGTAGGAAGTGGAACTTCTATAAAATTCCATCAGGGTAAGCACACTACAACGACTATTTCCACCGAGAAGTTATTGCTGCTACGGCAATTTTTGTTTCGATCTGGAGGGTGTGGTTTTCGGTGCACGTGCATACTTGGAGCCACCATCTCTATCCTCAGGACTAGCTTCTTTTTAGTGCTGACGTCGACTATGGCTGATATAAAGTAACATAATACGAACTATACTTACAATAAAATGTATCAAATGAGCTAATTTTATTAACATTCCCGTTTTTGCAGCTATCTCGTCGGATAAATTTAACTTATGTTGTTAGTAATTTAATTAACTGTTACAGTCCTTTAGCTACAGGCTGGTTTGAGGTAGGCGGCATTAAGCCAAGAGTGACAGCGGCCACTTGTGATTGCTTCCTGCCTGTATACTATTTATTCTCAATATAAAAAAAACAGAACAAGGTGCAGCGCCGATATTTTGCATTTCTATCATTTGATTGGAATATGAAAGTATTACTAGGGCATTTATTTACGTTCAGTAATATGTATATTAATATATATTTTGTCAGTTTAGTATTGTTATTGCTAATTTATAATTAGAATATGTTTATGATGGGGTGATGTATGTAAATATCTATTTAAGAATCGTCTAAGGACACGACAGTAAGTAACGGTGTGACGACTTTCCACAAAACAAACTTAAGTACATAATTAACAGGTCAAAATATGGGTGAATAGGAGTATTTTTGCGGAAACAGTAATATACCGGTTTAAATAGCTATAAAATTATAAAATGTTGACCATGCTACGTATACTCCACAAATACCTGCTATACTCAGTTCCGTTAGGATTTGCAGAAACTAAAAATTTCTATCTGCTGCGATCCTGACAAATTTCATCTTACCTGCTTCCAGAAATTCGTTGCAAGTAGTAGAACCGAAAGAATAATATACATTTTGAAGTAATCACACTTTATTTTTAATATCAATAGGCTCCACTATTCCATGGGATATACCACATAACTAGTGAAAAACGGGAGTACTATACTTCACTGCCTTCTCCTTCGGGTAAGTACGCGCGTGATGTTATGTTATTTATGAGGTCTATGTAGAGGACATAAGCAAACCATGAAGCTGAGAATATAGAACTCGAGTAATGGGATATCAAGTGAGAACACAGAAAAGCTATTCATTGCATCACAGGTAGAGTCGACACACGTTAGAATGTATTAGGACAGTCTGTAATAGTTTAGCGAAGCCGTGGTGATTCAATTAAGTTAACAATATATAATTCTTGGGAATAAAATGTGAATATCACATCTTAGATAATTGACATTACTTTCTATAAAACTATAGATTAAAATATATTTTATTTCGTAGTTAATTAAATGTAAAGCGATGAAAATTACATTTGATAAAGTGTAAAGTAATATAAAAAATGTAAAAGATAAGTAAATAAATAATTTTACAAGCACATTCGTGTTTGTTGATGTTGTGTTAATTACACCTAATACGTATTTATCTTTAAATATATAAAAATTGTTTTTGTGTTACATAAAAAGAATTGTTTTTAATTTGTGATAAAACAAATAATTAACAATAATTTAATGAGTAGTATGATTATATTCTATACATATAATATAACTATAACTGATCGCTGTCTGTACATGACAAATATATTTTAAAATTCATAATGGGGTGCCTTTATATAGGCCAGAGAACCCAAAACAATGTTTTTTCGTTTTGTCTGTTTGTCTGTATGTCTGTATGTTCGTGCACGCTAATCTCAGAAAAGACTTATCCGATTTGAATGCAGTTTTCAGGATTAAATTATGATGGGCTTTACTTAATATTTGACGTTTTCTTCATTTAAATCGGTTAACAAATAAAGCAGTTATGTCAATATATTCTTTCAAAACTTACGAAATCTACGCGTACGAAGTCGCGGGCACAGCTAGTACTATAAATATGTATATCCTTATCCTATACAGTATATAGGATAAGGATCTAACCTTTTAGCTAAACAATCATTACAATTAGTCAAAAATGTGTATATAACATTCTTGTAAGTTTTATTTTTATGGTATTTTCGTCATTATTTAATTTTTATTGAAGTGAATAAACAAGTTTACACTGTAACTTTGCAACCGAGACTCATACTTCACCCAATATTTAAGTCCAACTGTTCCCTTCACTACACTCACCCGAAGTAGACAAATCTAAAAGGCTGAACAGTTGACGTTCATTTTAAAAATCACATAATTTAAAAATAATAACCCTAATTTAAATTCAGTCTCTGCAAAGCATAGAAAAGTCGTGGTGTCCCCAACAACAAGGGCCACCTGAGCATCAACAAAAGCACACAAGCCCCTTTTTAAGTAAAAAGAGAACTTTTTGACGATAAAAAAAATCTCCCACGATGGAATCGCGGTTTTTTTCTCCCTTCAATTTAGTACGAATTTTATGGCTCCAGTCTGATTAAATGCATTGTAGTGATTCTTTTATGTATGTGTACGGGCTTGCACTCTTGGCACTCTTATGGTAGGTTCAGAGATTTGCGTTATTTTAGCAGCACGCGGCCGTCAACGCAATAACTTGTAGCACCTAATATAATTTCATTTAGTTCTCATAGATGAATGTATTTGTAGCTATTAAAACTCTTTTAGAGCAGTCTGAAGTTTTATAAACATAGATCTGCTTTTTAAAATCATTTAAGATCGTGTCAATCTTTGGCTTAGCCAGTAACTAAAAATTTAAAAAAATAACGCAAAAGACGTGTTACATTTTTTACATTTAACTTGTTGTTATCCGTTAAATAAAATAGCCGCGAAACCGCATTTAAACCGCAATAACCGAAATGTTCACGAATTTCCATCCGTTTGCCAAAAGCGAAAAATTCAAATATATTATGTGTTGATAATTATAATGCTTCCAACCGAAATAATAAGCAAGTTTTGGCTAAATCTCGGCGGCCTTCAACTAAGTTGCTCATTGATACACTGACGTTACTCAGTTTTTTGTACTGCCTAATTATTATATCTGGTAATAAATCTGTGTGTGTATTGATATCATCATGGCGTAGTCATGTAATGGTTTCGTGATGGAAATGCTTAATTTATTACTAGGAATTTGGAAATGGGTATGCAGGTTAATTGATAATAACCTCTCGCTGTCGATTAATAAAAAAAAGTTAAATTTATTTTGTAGTATTCAAACGAATGCTTATCCCTAATAACGTGGATTATTCCCAAAATAATACTTCGGTAGTTACTTAAATCATTAGATACATAACTAACATTTTAACTCAATGCATCTTGATAGACATGAGATTCATGAAAAACTCCTCAAAAGGGTTCTACTTCAGGTGCTTAAGGGGGGCAATCGGTTCAACGTCGGGTGCTTGATTACTAGACGTAATTCTATGATTATATTTAGGTAAACCTTTTTAAATTTGATTTATACAACGCTTCTGGCTATTTCTTATTTAGTTTAATTTTTATTAATCTCTATATTCATACTAACAGTAGCTTAATTTATTAAACGCGCTCAACAGTTCACGACAAGATAAGACTTACTTGTCTCGAGGTAACGCTGTACTGAACATATTACATATTTATTTATTTGACATCGAAATAACTGTTAGATCTATAGCTCTGCCGCGATGTAGAGCTATGTAGAGTCTCTACGTATTTCGCTAGCACAACAAGTACAGAATATTAATTATTGTTTTTATTGTAAGATCGTTTGTATAATGAATTCGTTTTTCAAATAAGCTTTGCCGTGGTCATTGTAGACTTGCTTGTGCAAATACCGTTTCGAAAATGCGATATAACTAAGTTATGAGGCGGACTTTGTTCTCGAAGGGAATATTCATAGCCCTCACGCAGTTATATATTGGAAGTGATAAGTGGAAGTGCGGAAACCAGTAAGGAGCCTTTTTGCTCTTGTATGGCTGGCGCCAGCGTTAAATTCTTAGGTACAGCTGTTGGTCTGATTTGTTAGAGTTTAGTAGTAATCGATAAATATTTTCAGAACTCTCGAAGGTGGTTTAGTATTATACAAAAGACGAGTGCGCCACTGTCACATGTCTCTGCCGAGCCACATTGGAGCACCGTAATAAGATTTCTCCTTCTCTCCTTCAGTGGTGAGCAAAACCCTTGCCAAGCCGAGTCAGCCTGGAGCAAATGCTCTAAGCATCTAGTAAAACATTTCCTGGGTCAATTGACCAACGGAGGCCAATAACCATTAGCTAGCTGGTAAATTTTCTGTTTTTACAAAGCAAAAAAAGCAGTGGCAAAAATAAAACGATCATAAATCCACTAACGATACCAAACCAAATCAGAATCTATCTTGAATCTCAATATATTTTGATCACGTGTAATATTTTATATAGCCGAACCACAGTAGGTACTCTTGGTATTAGTATATTAGGCAATGACCGTGACTTTCATTCGAACAAAAACTAGTTCGTGTGTCTGTGTGCACCGATCAAGTAGCGTGACTCGGTCCCGTCGAGAAAAAACTTCAACTTGGACGTCTCTATGTAGAGTTCTTATAGCCTGTGATATTAATACGTAAGCATTTCATATGTATCCAATTAATAGTGATAATACTTCAAATGAATGACAATGAATACTACATCGTCCGCGTTCGAGCGGAAAAAGAGTAGACCTCCCGACTATGTAACTATTCTAACTAATGTAACTATTGTATGTAACTGTTATTATTAATATTGATCCAATTTAAAAAAAAGGAACTGTTACGATAAACTTAACATATCATTAACACACACTTTGACTACCTCGTTGGTCCAGCGCTTACAAGCGCGACTGCCGATCGACAGGTCCTAGGATCAAATCACGGGTGGGGTACTATTGAATTTTTCTGACTGAGACTGTCTAGTAGGGATTTGTGCGTTGTGTATCGCAGTAGGCTCATCACCTATTCCATGGGACATAAACGTAACTGGTGAAACGTGGAGGTGTACTACACCCCTCTGCTTACTTCTTCAGGTACTACAGGCGTGATGTTACGTTTTACGTATAGCAATAATATTTTTATTCTGTTATTCTATTTTTGTTTTCTTCTATTCATATCCATATCCAAGCCGAGGACAGGGCGCGATGGCGCACATTGGGCCAGCAGTGGACTGAAATAGGCCGATGATGATGATGATGATGCTGATTCTATTTTTAATTTTATTTTTAACTATTTCGCGCCTGTTTTGTACATTTTCTTTTTTTTCTTTACTCAGATATAATTAAATGGTTGAATGTACAGAGTGCTTTAGTTATTTCCTACGTCCAGATAAATTATGTTGACCGTACAGCAAGCACTTTATTTTGTACAGCAAGACTAACAATCACCTGTCACTCTATGTTTTAAACTGACAATGAGATATATTTAATTTACTGACCGTATAGAGATTACGTTGTGACTTACTACAGTCACATAGACGTAATGTTGATGCTGACGGTACATCGTCCACACATTATTGTACCGCGCAGCACTGGTTCGTGTGAGTGAGTACCGACTTGACACTGAAATTGAGTGTTGTACAACATAACAACTTGTAGATTCTCTTCGACTATTATGGCCGCTGATTATCCATGTTGTTGCAACACTAGTTCGAACGTCCGGCTGTGATCGTTAAACGTCTTCTAATAATTGGTAGTTTTTTTACGGTGTGTTGATTTGATGCTAACCAAAATGTTTGCTATGTCGATTTAATATAAACGGTTCTCAGTTCGATTTCCGTCTACCTTACTTCTGTTCTTTAAATCTGTGCATTTTATCTGTGTGTAAAGTATTTTTGAAAAACGAATGCTAGTGTAGAGTTGAGTGTCATGTGTCAAATTGTTAGAGTTGCTTGAGTTACTATGTTCCGCTTGGAGGAGTACGGTGGGCAGAAAGCGACATCTGTGGCTAACATCAGACATAATTTGAGTTTGCTTAACTTTAGGTACTTGAATGGACTCTATATTAACGACTCTACATATATTATGAACGACTCTATGTTAACTAAATAATATAGAGTCCTACAAATTTCCAAATATGTTATTATTATTCAAAATATCAAACAGGGGGAAGAAAACTTCGAATTTAAAGTCGGTACTAATAACATACAAATGCAAATTAATTCAGTCTCGTTACCTCTTCATGAAAAAGCTAAACATATTTTAATGCAGTTTGGTATCGGAATAGCATCAACACTTCAAATAAATTGAAATGAGCGATTACATTTTATGTTATTTAGGTTTCCGCCCAAACGACATCGTACGTAAGCAACACTTTGTTACTCCAACAATATTTTTAAATTAACTTCAGTGACTAAGACATACGTGACTTTAAAGATGTTCCTAAGGCACCACATGTGAAAAATTTGTGTATCCGGCCGATTATGAACTGAACACTTAAAGACTCCAGGGAGAGCAGATATTGATGATTTTATAGCAAACGTTTTTAAAACTGGCCTTAACTCTCTTTGGGCTTTGGAAGCTTTAACTAAAAATTGGCTATTTATAGTCTATTTTATATCCCACTGCTGGGCACGTATCTGTTCCCCAAGTGGTACCTGAATATACATTTTATTTATTTATTATAAATCATGGAAATAGTTACATGGTTTCTTAAAAGTTACTATATAAATCTAAATAGTTTTTGCACTGAAAATGCGTATAAAAAAGGTTTAATCAAATTGAGATAAACCTGTTATAACTATTAAATAACACAAAATGTGGCTGTATGAACAATAATGGAACTTATAGATTGACCGACTTACATCTATACAGGTGCACCTCAAGGGTTACAACACCCTTAAAAAGGGGTCAGCTAGAAATATGACAGTCAACTCGGCAAAAACTAGCACCTTACAGTTAAATCAAGTGAAATTCCTGTAAAAAATCTAGCAAAAAGATCCCTCACAATACTAGTTCGTAGTGGAGCGCATTTTTTCTCGAAAACTCAAAAATTGTCGAATCTGCGCGAGCGGCGCATCAGGTAGGAATTTTGGGTTCGCAGGTAGAAAAAACGCTTTGGTGGATAATAATATATTTAGAAAAAAAAAAAGGTTCTTTCAATGCGACCCACCCTTAGCACGCCTACGATTTCTTAGTTTTATACCTCGTCTCAATATATTTGGTACTTGAAAGTTGACATAATTAAACTTTAGTTTATCGATAATATTGGCATTTTAGATTTGATTAAATATAGTATTAAAAATAAGTGATACATTTGTAAATATTTAGATTTGTAATAAAATGCTCAATAGCGTAAAAGAAAATTATTTCATTTAGATCTGTAAAACTAATTATAAATGCACAGTTTTACTATTCTTAGGACTTGTTATTGTTTGCACGTCACAGTATATGATGTAGCAATAGGAGATGGAATATAAAATTTTACAGGTATACATACTATTAAAAAACTTATTTCTTCCCAGCTGTCCAAATACATACGAAATAAAACAGAAAGCAGTTTTTTGGTAATTACTATCCGTATATAATCTAGGAATACCTCACATTATACTAATTTGTCACATTCCGAAACCTGGAGCAGTTGTTTAGATATATATATCATATTTTAATTACAAAATATGAGAGGCCTGAACTATTAAGAAATTGTCAGGTTACAGTTTTTTCTTAAGCATATTCGAGAGAAACTTAAGGACTGTGTTTGTATGCTCCACTTTAAATTAATTTCAGCGAATATCATTTCAAATGAAATTTGTAAAGAATAAAACATAGCAAGTATTGAACACAAGTATCAAGAATATGAGTCCCTGTCACTATAGGGGGTGAGAACGAATGCAACATTGAAACTGTGCATATGCGCGGGCGCATTAGCCACACTCACGCATGCATACACATTGTGTATGAATACTGAACCTTTGCACACAGGCAAATGAGATTTATTAGCTCCGGGACACAAGTTGCAAGATTTGGGAATAGAATCGCAGCGGAGTGTTAGTTGTATAAATTAACAATGTTATATTTTTGAATTGCATGAGAAACAGAGAAAAACATTTAGTATTGTATACCGCGCATGTTTGTGCATTCGATTGTGTGATTTGTGTAAATAATTGTGCTAGAACGTAGCGTAGAAATTGAAGACTGTTGCAGATGAAAACCCCTTTCAATAGTCGGTTTAAATGGTGCAGAAAACCACAACTGACCGACTCCATCATCAAACTCTTATTATTCCACCGTAGGATACGGGTCTCCTCTCAGAATGAGAAGGACGTAGACCACGGCTTGGCACGTTGGCCAAGTGCGAGTTGGCAGGTTAAGTGATTGACTGACATATGACTGAGCGACTAACAAATCAAAAGGTGATGATAGTTGTTAAGCTGAGCTGAAAATATCCTATTACTCGGTAGTTTCGTGACAACTACTAGCCACAATGATTTTTTTTACCCGAGTAGACTAGAGAAGATAACTACTTCTTAGTAATGAATACTCGGATGGCTGGCGGATGGCTGGTGGTCTAATAGGGCGCCAGGTGTATAATTCATTTAATCGCAAGATGTATATATAGTTCATCCATTTCGTAACAGAGGTATTTGATTTATTTATTTAATGACTAATGTACCCAAAATATTGAATTTAAAAAAATAGAACGGAATGATACTAATGGTTAGTTCAAGTTATATGATCTGATTAAATTACCATCTTTCGGTGAGGAAGATAAACTGTCACCTGTATACATGGGGCGCAGTGGTGGTAAAACAAACACAAGAGGAATGCAACGAAAGTACGACATTTTATACTGCATATTTAATTATAAATACGAGTATATTGAAAAACCTGTTAATTTAATAATTGGGGACTCCAACTGCTGAGATAAAGCGACAAACTTTGATTTCCGCCTACAGCAAATATTTAAGATGATTGTTAATGTTATTGATTGCCTCGTTGGTCGAGTGGTTGCAAGCGCGACTGCCATCGGGAGGTCCTGGCTTCAAATCCGGGGTCGGGTACTATTGGATTTTTCTAATTTAGAATTTCTAGTAGTGACTCGGAGTCTGGATCCGTGCCCGATATATGGCGATAGGCTCATCACCTATTCCATGGGATGTAAACGTAACTGGTGAAACGTGGAAGTGTACTACATTCCTCTGTCTACCCCTTCAAGGATTACAGGCGTGATGTTACGTTAATGTTATGTTTGTGGGTGTAACGTTAATATATAAACGTATCTATGTTTTAAAAAAGATGTACATATATGTGTTGTTTAGTTATCTAGTTCTTATAGAACAGGATACGTTTCATTTGGTAAGAAGAGAGATTTTAGCTTCTCGTCTCTGTCGGGTGCGGAATAAAGGTCGGATTAGAATGCTTCTTGACTTTATATCTGCACTAGTACCGTACCAGAACATAGCGATGGGAGCTTTTTTCGCAGAAGAATGAAGGATAGGTGTTTTGGCAGATACACCCTGGTCTAAGAGCTACATCTTTTAAACTCGTGATAATTGGTTGGAACAACTACAGCAAAAACTTTATGTGTTGTAGAAAAATACAGTATAAATAATATGTATATTTTTAGATTCCCATTAAAGTAATAGAGTTGTGTAATTTCGAATCGCAGTATTGCAGTAAACGAATACAAAAAGCGCTGATGTGAGGTGATCGACCGTAAACAGGCGAAGATAGGTGAAAATGGCCAGAAGATGCAAATACGGCACCGACCTGCCCTAACAACATAACGATGTCACAAAAACGGACGAGCACACACAAAAACACAGTTTAAAATTCAAACGCGTGCCGAGAAAAAGTCCGATCTGACATTCGCAAAAACACTCATTGTGGACTTTTTGTACCTCCACCTCTTTTTGCTCCCGTTTGGGAAAAGAAAAAAGGCGTAAATTTTTTGGACGCGACCGCTCTTACGAGTGAACCCGTTATGACTTTTTGGCCTTCAGGAATGTGGAATTGTTCTTTTTTTTTGTTTTTGTTTCGTTTGCGTTATTGTTGCATAATCCTGGCCAGACGTGTGTGTGTGTGTGTTTTTTCCATCGTTTTCTTACACGAGGTCAGTTAGGAAGTTTGATTTTGCTTATTGTTTTAATCAAATGATTTTTTGTATGTTTCGTTACTCTTCGCTTGTTACTCCGTGCGTTCTGCTTACCCCGTAAGAGACCTGGGGTGAATATCTGTATGCATGTGTCTTCACTTATTCACGTTGTCCGATTATTATTATAAGGGTGTAAAAGTAGTCTATCTAAAATAGAATCGGAGAAGCGCCCTTGCAAGAATCAGTTGCTAAGAAGGAAGTGCGAAAATGCTTGAATTTTTTGCTTTGGTACAAAAATATACATCAGAAGTTGGCATGCTATAGTTAAATAATTACACACAAAAATGGGTATTATAATAAGGAGAATTTCAATAAAAACTAACATGTCATATATAAATAATACTAAGCTATGGAGACACTTTACAGACGGCCATCCGATCTCTAAATTATCAGAGCCTATTGGTGACCAGACATCTGATAAACTAACATCCAAAAGTTGCATACTCATGTATGTAGATAATTTGACGTCTAGCACTAGAATACTCATTCATGCTTTTCACGCCGATGGACTATCCTGGTGTTCCCCAATAAATACCAACACTTCCTTGGCTCTATATCCGGATTCTGTGCACAGGTTCTCGCAGATCGTTACATCATCTACCCGAAAGGCTTCCTCCATCATCTTAGCCAGGCGGCAGTGTCCACGCCAGAGCCAACAACGGCTGGGGTAAGGAGTTTTGATGTAAAGAGTGCTAATATTTGTTCATGTAGCCACATGTTAAAGGATTAAAAAACATTTTTTTTTTCGCATATAACATTATAAATCTTTTAATACTTCATATTTAATATTATAAAGTATCATACGTATGCTATGTCAGTAACACGAATAATATTGGTCCGGGAATAATTAAATAAATGTTGTAGGAAAACACACTTCTATCTGAATTCAAAGTATTGTCGAAGAGAGCCTGTGGTATGGTAACCACACGGTTAATAAACTTCATAATATACACAAAGACAAAGAACAAATAATTGTGCCCATCTCACACATATATGTATGTGCTGGATGGTAATCGAACCCGCTTCCCGCGGCCCAGCAGTCAGTTTCACTAACCACTGAACCGACTGGCCAGTAAATACCTTCGATGTGAGAAAACTATCTCGCTAATTGTTCTAAGAAGCACACATCCCACGAATCTGAACATGATTACATTAGAAGCCTTAATCACACACCATTTGTGATTTAACAGATGGTCGGCCATCTTGTTTCTACGCGGATGAAATGCGTGGGCCGCAACAGGTGTTGCCAGCGGAATTTTTTCTGCTATCACGTTTTTTTTAACATTTTTTCAATGCCGTTGCGCTTTTCAATTGATGGGAAGATTTCGAAGATTATGAGGCTTCTTATAAGCCGGTTGAACGTTACGTATCAGGTTGGAACCAAATGATGTCGGAGGTGACCTTTTATTTTTTTGGGCATTAAATAAACAGCAGGCAGACGTTGAGACATACGGCGATCCAGTTCAGATCCAGACAATCGATAAATTCACTGATATATACATATATATAATATACATAACTGTTTTTAGGTGCAGTTTGGTCCTTGAGATAAGAAGCAAATGTCTGTGCCCTAAGTTGAACACGTTGGCTCAGGTGGCTAGCGTACCTGTTTGCTACGTACATAATGGAGATAAAATAACCCTTATCAATTCAATTTTATCCCAAGGAATATGTCGTATATTACTATCATTCCTACCTATACTCAGTTCATTAAATATTTCACTTATCATGCAATTTATATGTAAATGTACGCCTGGGTAACGAGGAAATAGTTTGCACTGAAATGTAACATTGTAAATACATTTAATGAATCCGAAATGAGACGATCCGGCAGAGAACTAAAGTTATCGACATAGCCCGAAGGATTAGCAAGCTGAAGTGGCAG
>DWJK01001877.1:0-15826 GCA_018248815.1 Croniades pieria auraria
ATGTGTGTATATAGTCACACCATCTATTCCATAGTGGGACGTAAACGTGACTTGTTAAACGTGGGAGTATACGAGTACCTACTACGCTCCTTTAGCTACCTCTTCGGGGATAACAGGCCTCAGGGCACGTTTATTTATAAAAAAAATTAATAAAATAATTTTACTAGCGTCTGTATTATGCGCTGGTTTCTGTATTATACCCATATAACCTAGAGCTGTTCAAATCAAACGGGAATAGGTTTTTTCATCCGTCTTTTCCGTCCGGTGGCATTGAGGCCAAATGGCACCTTATGGTATATTTAAAAAAACTCGTGCTTGTTACGCAAATACCATTCGTGAATGGAAATCGAACTATTGATTCGATTATTATAAATAGTTTTTATCCTAAAGCTCAGGAATTCGATGCGTCTTGAGAAGTTTATTAGCGGCTTGCCCATCTATTTGGTAATCTTTAAAAAATCCTTTACTATCACAACTTTACGTGTGTCAAGCGAGCAATGAAACGCACTGGTGACGTAACGCAAGACTCAAAATCAGAGTTTATTTACACCTTCTCGGAAATTAATCGCGGCGAAGGCACGTGGCAGTACCAGTGATCACGTCGCGTGGTGCCCGCTGTCCGCGTGAATTTTGTGTAATACCACGTTGTTCCAATTCCAGGTGTACGCGCGGCAATTAAATTTAAATGCTTTTGTACGCGTAGGCTACTAACTGTTCCTTGACTTGACTCCATTTAATACAATCGATCGTTGGTTTGGTCGAAAATTTGTCTCATGTGGGTAGAGAAAACTACTCTAAATGTTATATCAATTTTTAATTTTCAATTTTATGTTTTTACATAATCGTCGATAAAAACCACTCGTTCCCTTTGCGATAATTTCCGACAGCTAATATATGCTAACCTCCAACCGACGTTATAAAGTACGGTGAGTGAAGGGCAAATTTCAGTTTAGAAATAGACTGCAAGCAGCGATTTACATAACCCCAGGTGCCGTGATAAGTAAGTGGCGTGACCCTGTTCGACACGAGTCGGCTTATTAACATTTTGACTTTTAAAATGGCTGATCGTAGACAGATAATGTGCGTAACAAAGCGCTGTGACGTCAGCGTTGGGAACGTGGAATAAGGTGACGCGGTATCAACGCCATCTAGCGTCGCGTGTAATGCAACAGTTCATTGCTTATTGACAACCCCAGGCTGTCCGTGCTTAGTGGATAATAATTTTAAATTGTTCCTTTGGGACGTTTTGAATGCGGACCTTTATCATTATACTATTTATTTGTCAATCTATTCGCGTCAACATAATATTCGGTTTCTTTGCTGTAGTGAGTTATCGTTGTCTGTTGGAATTATTTGTTTTCGATTTTAATGCGTTACTGCTCTTTACGAACTATTTTCTATACAACAACAATGGACAGAATGGCCAGGGATTTACTCAGTAAAACGACAACAACATAGTATTGTATAATTAAGATAATTTATATATACATATATATATATATATATGTACGTTTTTTTGGATTATCTTACGACTTTATTATGTGTTCGATATTTTATATAAAAGTAATGTAATTGTTTTAGTAATATAGTTAATTAATAGTGACAATAGCTTATTGATATATACATATATCGGCGCGGGTCCCCTTTGTTCGGGGAGCTTTATCGTGATCTCGCGTGCTCTACGAACACATTTACCCCATTTTCACACGGGTCACCTGCCTCTTGACCACATTCATATATCGATGGAAATTAACGTATACAATGTTGTACCTGATTGAAACCAATTAGTGAGTCAGCCATGATTCGAAGCTTGCTATAATATGGTCACTTGGGTAAGAGTCTTGATATATAATTTTTAAGTGTACATTTACACTAAACGCTCGAAAGTGATTGTATCTCTACTTTTTTTTGCAGATTGTATGATATTTGTAAAGTCAAGCAACGACGATCGGCTTCTGCACTAGAGTGGCTGGATTTTGAAGCAAAATTTTCCCAAGCGTTTCCATGAATTGGCATAGCGACAGTCAAATTTGTCGACGGCTTCAAAAGCGGTTTAGAAAAATCTAATTGACGGGTTGGCTACTAACGCACAACTCCGCTGATCTGTCCTGTAGCAACGTGGTGGAGCATATGTTAAAAGCCCTGCAGGTACCAGAAAGACTTGTGCACAGATTCGCGATGTAAAAGGAATTTGCAGCCAAACACTCAACATATGAGATACACATGGTGTTCTACGAAAAAATGTTTTTAAACCATGTTGATTCCTTGAATTCTCATTTATATTCAATAGTATATCTCTTATCATATCCAGTGTAGCCATAAACATATAAACGAATGTAGTATTAAAGAAAATGAATTGATGTGATAGAATATAATTTATCAGTACTTTGGAAATATCTTATCTATTGTATGTGTATCTGTTGAAGCCATCTTTGTAGATATGTACAAAATATTAACATGTAGGGACTGTAATATGAACACAACTATATGGCAATGTTAAGGATATATTCTGTTATAAATATTAGTGTTTTTTTGACACATGCGTTAGAATTCGACTTCAGTGCATTGTTTTTCTTTTTGCACTAAAAATAATAATTTAATTATTTTTGAAGATGCAACACAGTTCTTTAACCGCATTTGCTACTTCTACTTCTTAAGTGATTCGATTCGTGACGATCTAACAATGATAATAGTATTATTAAATATTTTGTTTACAAATATTCTCGATGTAAAAACATGTAAGCTCTTAGGTTATTATTATGATTCAGTTAATAGATTTAACTATACTTACCGGAATTCGCTAGACGGCTGCTCGTTGGGCCGAACATTTGATACGGATCTGAAACAAAAATTTAGGAAATGTATATATTATATAACGGTCTTCGACGCTGAATATTATATAGTCATAATTAAATTTGCCAACATTTTCATCGGTTCACTATTGCATAAGGGATTCGTTTGAGAACGACAAGGGCAGCGGCGCCGTGTCATATCGCTTTGTGAAGAAGCCTGTCCGAATAGCATTTTAAAATCTTCCGAGCGAGAAGTTGAAACGTAAACCTCGAAACTATCATAGATGCTTTTTGAATTGCTTTCTTATAAATGAATGAATCTTAAAATTTTGTATTATTTCTTTTTTTGACTGCCACGTTAGTCTAGCGGTTGCAAGTGCGACTGCTTAGCACGAAATCCTGGGGGTGATCCTCGCATCGGATACTATCTGGTTTTACTAACTTTATATTTTTAGGAGCAGCTCGGAGTCTCGGTATGAGCTCACCATGTCATGGTGCGACGTATGATACTTCAGGTGAAACGTGAGAGTATACTACACTCCCCTCGCGTGTTCGTCGAGAAAATACAGACGTGAAGTTATGTTGTTTTTTCTGTACATCACTAGTTTAATAATTGTCTCCAAACATTCCAATAAGTTTTTATTGTGATGCGCGATGTGATTCTGATACTGTTTTCTCTTGCGGTCTTGTATAACAAGCACGATGAGCCTTAGAAAAAATTGTGTTTACGTGGTTTGTATTTTTTCTGGTATATATATGTATTTTTTTTTTTATATTTAGCTTGACAAATAAACAGACAGGCCACCTGATGTTCAGTGGTCACCGTCGCCTATGGACATTTGAAACCCCCGAGGAGTGGCCTATGCGATGCCGACTTTGAAAGAGAGCTCTCTTTACACTTTTGTGGACGAATCCCAAGTAGTAGTATTCTGGGAAAACCTCAGATAAAAACTCTATACCCTTTTTACACGTGCGCAGTAAAAACGAGCGTGCAAACCGGACCACGGAGGATCGCCACAGGTCCAGCTGATATGGATGAAACTTCAATCTACGGCAAGTGGTGCAAAAGAGCTAAAGTAAAATAGGCGCTAAGTCAAAAAGTTCTTCGGAACATTCACCATTGTAGAGTAGGTAGAACATGCAGAGGGAACTTCCTTCGCACGCTTACATCTTCCAGCCTTTTTGTCATCCTTAGGTGGTTTACGATCCGTATTGTGCGCTTTGAAAGTAGTCAAATGGAGTCCAAGTATTCTCGACAATGTTGTATTCGATTTCTGTTTATTCTGACCACTATAACATATTTCAACCACTACAACATTGTGATAACAACCGGTATTGTTGAGATAATCCGAGATCTTTCTCTAGAAACTTTTTTCTAGAGAACTGACATTAATTATCTTCGGATTCGTGAAGTTGAAAAAAAATTGAATAAAAAAAATAAAAATAGTCTTCTCTGTTCATAGCTTTCTGGGGTATCGTTATTCGTTCCTTTTACAACGAGCTCCTAAAGCCGACTAGACCTCGTAAAAGATAGTGGTCTCCATGACAACAGACCACCAACAATGGCGACCGAAAAAACCAGATAGTGTGCATAGATTGCATTACAAATAGGCATAATGGTAACGTCGGGGACGTGCAAGTTGAATTTGCATAGATAGTTCGCTACGTGCATGCTGCACCGTCGTCATATGCAAACTTTTCTCTAATATTTCTGACTTGCTTTTGTTTTCGTAGAACAATTTATTAATTCATATTGATGATGCACGACAGATCTGTAATGAATGAAAATATTTGGCTCTCAGTGTTCTCCGCATACTCCGAAAGGACCTGGTGTGATGTAAATCAATAATATAATTTATTGTTTAATATTTTCGTCACAAATAAATTATTATTATGGTTGTTTCGTAAAACCCTAAACTAAAAATTTTATTAGCTAAATTGTTTAATCGTAAGTATATAAACATATCATAAATACATAACAATAATATTTCTAAACCACATATTTTACTTTATTTTATTTATAAAGTAAATCTGTTATAAACATTTCACGATAAAACCGCTGGGCCGACTGTGATGAATTCTGATGAAGAAATATTGTGAAGGCTGAACATACGCTAGTTTATTTTCTAAAGCAATTGAGAAAAGGTTGAAAAACTATATGAAACTTATACTTTGATGATCAGACCGGTGGCATACTGTGATTAAGTTTGATGCGGAGACAGTTTAAACCTTTAAGACTGATATTTAACTATTTAAAAACATAATCCCTTAATGAAATGAAAAGGGACTTTTAAAATTCGATAACACAAAATAACACTATGCCGCCTGGCGACACCATAGTGGTGTCGTACGCAAAATAGAGGCCAACTGCCGGCAACACCACGGTAGTGTCGTGAGCATAGTATCGCTCACTGGCCGGTGACAGCACTCTAGTATCTCTTGCATTCTATTGGTGTTTTGTTTAGGTAACAATAAGTTACACACGGCAACAAGTTTTATGTTTTTATAAGTACTTGTGCCATTAGATTATGGCAAACGAAAGAGACGATGCGGTTATTTACGATTAAAACAAAGTAATCCGAATTAGCGCTGCCGGCGTCAAGCGAATAAATTTTTACGAAACGGACGGTGTGGACGGCGAAGTGATAAGCTACGTGTGGAAGTAATTTAAGCTCCGTAGACACACAGAGAGCACTCAGAATTAGTAAGCTCTGTAAATCAGAAATATTTTTAGTAGGCATATATAAATCTGTTACAAAGAATATAATATCCCCGCCGCTTGTATATTTTAATATATTATCTTTTTATATTAATCGAATAGTCAATTGACACCACGCGAATGAAGTCAAATACACAAATAGTAGAAAAAGGAAGATTATTATAGAAATCATTAGTAAAAAAAAACTCACCACGCTTATAATCCCCGAAGAGGTGGACAGAGGAGTGTTGTAAACTCAAATGTTCCACCAGTTACGTTTACGTAGCATAATGAAATAGGTGACGAGCCTATTGTCATACACCGAGCACAGATCCAGACTCTAAGTCACTACTAGAAATAGAATAGTACCCGAACCGGGATTCGAACCCAGGAATTCTCGATCAGCAGTCGCGCAATGCAACCACTCGACCAACGAGGTAGTCATTAATAATTTCAATAAAACGGCAAATCCCATAAATTGACTTACACACACAAAAGTAGTAGCATCGTTACTTGTGAAATTACACGTATTCAAACGCAATGTATGCAAGTTTAATAATTTAATAGTGCTTATATAAATTTGATGTCACATGAAGTAAACTAGATTCTGTAACAGTATGTTGGGTGATAAAAAATACACGTGGCAATGCCAGCGAATTGAATGTCCATTTAAATTTATACTTGCTACTATAAAAGTATTCGCGTCCATGTGACTCATCTAAAACTCTAACTACACACCCTGAGACACTCAACAACATAAAATAAATAACCCTTATAACAATTTCAAAGTTCGAATGGTCTTAAATTTTCGTGATCCTGCGCACAGTGCCAATTTTTTTTTAAAGGACTCAAGGGAATATCGTCTTTAGGTCGTGTGTTGAACGACGTAATTGGCGACTACAGTTAAAAGTGTCGATGTGCGTTCTGTGTTGCTAATTGTTCTGTATTCAAATTGAAACAAAAGCAGGCCCCCCAACGACAGTTCGCGCCTTTTGTTAATATTATAATGAAGTAATAATTGTTAACGACACTCGAGTTAGTGCACGTCATAAAGCGGAGAGATTGTGACGAATCGACCCCGTAACAAATGCACCCGAATATGTCGTGAATGGTTGGGTGATTTAGGTGGTAAAATTCTGGTTAATGGTAACTGGTAAAATATTTTATCGTGGTTAATATTAAGTTATTATATAATTTATAGATTTAAATCGTTTAGTAATGTACTTTTGAACATGTAATAGTTTCCAGAATAATTTGTTCTCAATGTGAAAATAAAACAACGTCACCTTAGCCGCCATTTGTGTTTTTCTGACATTGATAATGGAATTAGCATAAGGTGAAGGAGAATATGTGTGAAACTACGTTGAAATCTATGGTACAAGTTAATAGAATTCTGCGTGTTAATACAGACTTTTTATAACTTCTGTTCTAAGAAGTTCAATTTTAAACGCATATTACGCCTTTATAGAAAATATTTTATTAATATTAATATAAATCAAAACACTTTTAAATTCGAACTATTCTGATTCTAGGCGTTTCGAGTAAGCAGGTACAACACAAGTTCTTTTTAGTTCGGTAATATATCTAATGCTTTCGACGGGGGTGATTTCTTAAAATAAGATCCTTGGGCCCCAGTATATAACTTGGAATACACCTGAAACTATATACATTCATAGTCAACGCTATTCGGCTTGTGTCGACTCATAAATATTATATTTTTGTCATAATTCCCTCGGTGACCATGTGGACACACGGTGTCCACGTGTTGCCTGTGAGTTAAACGAATTTTGCAGTTGAATAAAAGTTAACATAAGCGTAATATTACGCCTGTTATCCTTGAAGGGGTATGCTAAGAAGTGTAGAATACTTCCACGGTTCACTAGTTGCATTTACGTCCCACGGATCCAGAGTCTGAGTCACTACTAGAAAATCTAAATTAGGAAGAACCCAACAGTGTCCGACCCAGGATTTAAACCTGGCACCTTGCGATCAACAGTCGCGCTTGCAACCACTGGAGTCGATTTTATAAACGAGGAATTATGAAGGGAATAAAATAGGCAGCTGAATGGTCTTCATTTTCTGTATTCGCAGCGCTCATAGCGCAGACGCACTTGCAGATACGAGTACCATTCAATATGTAATGTTCAGTAAAAGCAAATCTGTTCGGCTTTTGAATGAGACTTCAGTGGGGGTGTTAAGAAACACGAGTACGGGTGTGACTTTGCAAGCTTTGAACAGCAACCCCAGATTTGTTTGGCTTTCGTATAAGATTGCAGAAATTATATTAAACGGTTAGTCCCGAATCTTAACTTTACTTTAGCTTTCGTTAGGCCTTGTTAGAGGAAATAAATTCGTATCCGAATGTCTTCATTTTTAGATATAATACATTTTCATTTACGTAGTATGTAAATGTTTGTATGCATGTTTATTATAAACATGCACGTTGGCTGATTATCACCCTGAAGTATACCCCTGTTTTACGTTCTTTCCTTCACTACGGTTGACTAGTGTATGCCATTCGCCATTAATTAAAGTAAATACAAGAATATGCAGATATATAAATAAAATATTTAAGGTAAAAAAATACTGTGAGAGCACTTGTGGCATCTGATACTGGTTGGTCACTGAAAACCATAGATATAAGCAGGCAGCCTTAGATGGAATTGAAGTTGAATTTAAGGACCCCTAAATTAATAAAGTAGCACTGAACATTACCACCAATGACTTTAATATGGGTAACTGATATCATAGTACCTAGTTGTCTCACACACGATAATATAACTGTAGCTAAGCTAATGACATAGATGCGTTCGTCAGGTTCTCGCAGTTCAACTTTTAAGATCGGCTCCTATTTTCATGCTAACAAAATATATCGTATTTTAAATTTAGTAATAGCTCAGTATTTCAAATTTCAATTCTCCATTTCGGATTTGGAATGTGGATGTGGAATCCCGTTATGTGTATCTATCTACATATATAAATTTGTGAATGTTTACGTACAGATATCACTAATAAGTAATTAAGTTAATTTAATAAGTTAACCGAAACAACCTACTCACCTTAGAGTTATCTGTGTTTTATGTAGTCCGCCAATGTGCACTTGGCCCGTGTGGCAGACTACATCCGGCCTTAACCCTTCTGATTCAAAGAGGCACAGAGGAAGGATATGATATTTTAAGATTCATTTAAATTATTTTCTTTAAACATTTTGTCCTCGGTGTCCTCTAACTAACCCATAAGGTACGTTGCTTAACAGTATGGAAACAATAGAGTAATAAAGTTTCGCTGCCGCTTTGGTTTTTAGAAGACGATATCCAAGCTTTTAAATTTATAATTTTCTTACTTGCGAACAAGAATCTAATCAGTGAAGCTAATAATTCAGTAAACGACGATTACTTCAAACTGCTCCTAACAAGCCTGTACGCACTGGAGCGTATTCTTAAAAGAGGTATAAAATCAAAAGCGTTCAAAACAAATGTTAAATCGAGGGTGGTAACGTTGGAGGGCGCGCGATATAATCGAGATGATTATGATAAATGACTATAGTACTTAGATCGATGGTGGCCGGTTAAGGGCGGGTGGCATAAGCTATAAGTGAGCTCCCTTCACAATAAAATGGAGGTATTATTTAATACATTCAACGAAAACGTATACTGGAGCACAGAATACTATAAAACATCAGTTATTAGAAAAATGAGTCAAAAATCGGAAATTTAGAAAAGGTCAATTGATATTGTATTTGGATATGTACAAAGCTTAATGTTAAATTTTTTATAAGAATCCTATAGGCTATATACATATATGGACTAATTATTGTAGACCAATTTAGAAACAAATAACAAAAACAAAATCAAAACAAGAACAACTTTAAATATAGTTACACTTTAGCTGCCAATCTTGTTAAGGAATTGTAGCTTGACTCTGTATGTTGGATTGATACCTAAACAAGTATTGACATTTTTTAAATGCTTCGCACTGCACTGTATTTTATTTGACTTATATAACATTAATAATCGACCCATTAACATTCCACTGTTGAAATATGGGGTTTCTCTCATATTGTCAGGGTTAAGGCCGTAGTCCGCCACGCTGGCCAAGTGCGGGTTGGCAGACTACGCGCACGTTAGAAATTTTTTTTTTGTTTTAAATTCTAAGGAGTGCAGGTTTCTTCACGATGTTTCACTTCACTTTTAGCAAGTTATATTTAAACCTAAAGCGCACTTTTGTAAAGAAATGCGCGCCATGATTTTGAACCCAGCACCCCCAGAGTGAGAGGCTGAATTCTTAACCACTAGGCTATCACTGCAACACATTATATTATGTACTACTATTAAATCAGTGAAAAAATAATTCTAGGATTAAATAATCGCTAAGTTACCAACGCTAAGGTACTATCGCTACCAACGCTCATTTGGCCACAGACTATGTTCTATAAATGTCTCATTCTGAGAGGACTCCCGTGTCCTCGGCAGAGGAACGCTAGAGGTTTGATGATTATGATATTTTAAACATTACAAGGAAATACTTTCGGTCATATGATGTTTGTGCATTGTAATGGATCGTGAAATAAAAAATGTACGTATTTGCAAATGTCATTTAGAATAAAGCAAATAAATTACTATCGTTACGACTCATTTAATTAAAACAAATGTCTTACATAGTTCACGCACTTAGCCTACCCTGAGAGGGCTTCATAAAAATCATAACATAGTTATTACATTTGATCATGCAAAAATATATAGGCAAAAGCGAAGATCTAGATGTCGCTAATTTGTTGTCTATTCCGTTTATTGATTACTACAAAAGATATGTCACGCAAAATGGCGAATGGGACAAGTGGCTATCTCACGGTTATAATTCCCAAACGCCATTTCAATTTCAAATTTCGGCTGCGCTCGAGTGTTACCTTGGAACTTCTAACGAAATATAAAATTGTTTTTTCCTGCAAACTGGCTGCAAATCATGTACGTAGTATTTGTTACAAACGGATCGACGTTTAACCAAATATTCCACGTATTTTTTCACAGTAACGAGGGTTTCGTATAATACATATTACCATTATCAAGAACACTGGCTTCTTTCCACTGTAGGATATGGGTGTCCTTTTAGAATGGAAGGCTAAGGCAAAATTTTGCCACGCTGATCGTGTGTCTTATCAACAAATTCAAATGAATTTATTTGTAAAATTTTGTTAATTACGTACACTGAATCTTACTTTTTTGG
Organism: Croniades pieria auraria; assembly: GCA_018248815.1. NCBI lineage: Eukaryota > Metazoa > Arthropoda > Insecta > Lepidoptera > Hesperiidae > Croniades > Croniades pieria. Next base: position 10,714 of record DWJK01001877.1, read on the forward strand.
TTAACAAAGGTAAAACATACATGAAAAAAAATTCCTGCAAGTGTTACGTTCTTCCATTGAACACTTTGAATTGAATTGAATTGAATAATAAGATTTTTCTCTTACAAATTTGTTGAGCTATTTTTAAACTTTTCAATAACAGTTTTTCTTTAGTAGTGCCGTTCATGATACAGTAGGCGGTAATTTTCTCTTAAACCTATTGCTCTTCAAATAGTGTCAGGATTAAACTTCATAAGAATTACAATATCAAGTACACATAAGACAGGAAGGATAGTATGTTTAGATTATTCAAGTGTGGCTTACATCTTTCATAGCTAGATTGTATCGTCTTTTATCTTTCCAAGTGAAACTAAATAGATAGAGATTCGGTAAACTTGAGTTTCTTTTAACTACTATCCCGTTTCTCGAGTGGGTACAAACGTGACTGTTCATAGAGAGTTCCTGAATGCGATTCGTAGATAGGGTACTATTAGATTTTTCTAGCATAGATATTCTAGTATTGGCTCGAAGTCTGTATCTACGCCCGTTATATGGCAGTAGGCTCACCACCTCTTCGACCGCGGGATATAAAAGTAACTGGTGAAACGTTCTCTACGACTTTTAAGATCACAGGTGTGATGTTACGGCTTTTTTTATTTTAATTACGATGTACATAACATTACTACGTATATACATATCTATCTATCTTATATTATAATTTGACTATAGAAAAGCAATAATTATTATATCATTTGACTGCCTCGTTGGTCGAGTGGTTGCAAGCGCGACTGTCGATCGGGAGGTTCTGGGTTCAAATCCTGGGTCGGGTAGTATTGGATTTTTCTAATATAGAATTTTTAGTAGTGACTCGGAGTCTGGATCTGTGCCCGGTGTATGGCAATAGGCTCACTACCTATTCCATGGGACTTAAACCTAATTGGCGAAACGTAGGAGTGCACTACACTCCTCTGCCTACCCCTTCGGGGATTACAGGTGCGATGTTACGTTTTTTTTATTATATCACCACATCAGGTCCTTTGTAGCGTATTCAGAGAGCACAGAGGGCCATATGTCTCTATTCCTACAGACTTCAGTCCTCTTTTTAAAGTCGAAAAATTGGAATGTACTAATTATGTAGTGTTACTTAGTCTGCAAGTCTGTCTCACAGTTCTCGCCGTCGTCACCTGCGAGCGTCAAACGAAGTTACATCCCGTGATCACTCAAAATGGAATTGTCAAAAGTGATTACGTTTTCCATTTGCGTTCGAAATTGATGGGCCGATCGCTTCTGTTCCGCGTGGCATGATTGTCGCGTTGCAGCACTAAATCGATTATAGCTATTTGATTCTATATTTGATGAAACTTGGGCGTTTTAGGGTTGACTGTGACGGTACCAGAGGTGCCAGTGGGACTTAGTGGGAAGCCACACACACAGCCATTTCTTCCTACCCTAAATAAATCCTGTACTATACCCGACAACTTATACGATATATGTACATACATATTTTATTTGCCGAACATGCTCTTATAGTCGTAACTACATTCAGGAACAGAACAGAAGCACGTGCTCGTCATCTATACTTGTTCTGGATGATGACTGAATCCACAACCTACGGCCCAGCAGTCAGGTTCACTAACCAATGCATCAACAGGCCGGTCAAACGCATACTGAATCAGCTAGTGTAATATTCAAGAATATTTTTTATGTTTTATCGTTACAAAATTGTCGTAAAAAATCTTTGATACAATGCATTATATCTCTTGACGAGATTTCGAATCACTAGATTTTGAAATTCACACTTGATTTAAATTATGTATACCTATATAATAGAGTTAAGGTTTAAGCTAATTATAAATGCTCTAAGCTTTTTCGAAAACTGTAATTAGAAGGGGTCCATGAAAAAGTACAATTGTTCGTTATAGTGTATTGAAACCGAAGTCGTACTCCTTATAACATGCCCTAACGTTTACTTTCTTTCCATTATTTCATAATTTTGTATATTCTCTTCTTTCCTATGCTTCAACTTTGGTTTACTTTATGTGGTCTCCTACTGAGACATCGCTCTGACGCTTTCCCGCGTTATATCAACAATGCAACGCTCGGTTCACGAGGCAAACATCTTAATGGCGCCACACTGATAATCATAAATAAAGAAATATCGTATTAAATTGATCAGAGCCGAGGGTCGCTTGGAGAAACCGACGCTGGGTCTTGTTTTCCTGGATTGGCCATCACTGTCGATGTTGTTGATATGGTTACTGGGAAAACAACATGCAGCTTATGGATCCTTCCATTAGATTTTCTCTTTGTCTCTTTCATTTCCATAGGAGAGTTTAAGTGCGTACGAATGTCAAGGTTCCTCCTCCCACAGATACCCACGCATTACGGTTTTTTCTCATATGATCATTTCTACTATTCAGCATCGACCGCAACTCGTTTTGATGAACATTGTTCCAAAGAGCATCAAATAGCCGGTTCAAATATGAATGTGATAAACCTCAAATACGTTTCTATAATAATGTGGGTGTGTATTTTAAAATTTTTTTGATACATTATATGACTTCAAAAACGTAAACCCTTTCTATGTGCCTAAGTTTTAATTTATTCAGTAAGCAGCAATTGATTTTCAAAACCGCACAATTATAGAAAGATTCACTCGATATTGTATACACTGCCTGATACTGTGAGTGCGTCATTCAACTTGTGTTACCCGCTGCTCTGTCGCTTCCCCATCTCGTCAACAATACATTCGTATTGCAAACACAACGCCCCATATGAAATTTATTGTGTCTCCATATTGGCTGAATGCCGTCGGTATGTTTTCTTGACAGCGAGACGGGAGCGGCACCGTCCTACAGTGGCCTTATCTCGATGCTACGAGCTTGCAATATAGCGCCGTTCTCAATAACAAAACGTTTTGAATAGAAATGTACGGTTAATGGAACATTAGAATTTTCTTTATCATAATACCTACATTTTTAGTATTTCCAGTTAGCTGTATAAAATGACGGTTATTTATGTTAGATAGTTAAATAGGCTAACAATTATTAGTGTTACTATTATGACATCGTCACATCGGGTCCTCACGGAGCGCGCAGCGCGCACCAATTACAAAGTTAACAATTAGAGGAATTCAATTGTTTAAGGAGTTAGAGTTAAGAGTTATAAAAATTCAGAATGTATATAAGAGGCGGCTGGGGTTTGAATTCGTGACGTCTTACAGGATAGATCAGCGTTAGCAGTTTTCAAATTGTAGCACTCATTGTACTAAGTTGGTGAAAAAGGGAAACGCGTGTTCGGGATAACGCGCCGAATTCGAGTGACGACTAATAAAATGGCCTCGGTGCTCTCAAGTAAACTGTAACTTTTTCCGGTCGATTATGTCAAGTGGGCAAACGGACGAGAGGCTATCACGTACTATGTTTGCAGTCAAATGAAATCAGCGCCGGGCTAATTCCCAGAGCTCTTCGAACCCCTTCGAACGATAGGTGCACGCCAAATGAACCTCGTAATGTCGGCCTTTCTACTGTAATTACGCACCCATTACCAACACTAATCTTTCTACCGCAGGTTGCAACGCACGCGATACTGAAATTAGACTTTATTCGCACGCACTTAAGTCTGCAATCGCACGGTATCCCAAATGCGAAGTAGATCCCATTTATTTTTCACGTACGCGAAATCGTTCTTATTGCGTTAGCCGTAAATCCAAAATCGTCGGCAATGCGTAACGTTGATCGAATATCGGTTTTAATGCACCGCGTCAAGGTAGGATTTGCGTTGTAGAGTGGTCTGGAGTGTAGGGTAGTGTAGGTTCCAAGGAGGTAATGCGTGACGCACAAAAGGCCAAATCACGACCCCCGTGCGACCGCGGCGTCAAAGAACGAATTTGTATTACAATTATGACGCTGTTACAGACACCCGCCGATCAATAGGACGGCCGGTCATTCGTAGATTACGCGTGTCTCCGTATGATAAATACTATATTACGTTCAGTAAATATATTAATTTTGATTACAGAGGAAATTTTCAAAGTTTCAAACTTTATGAGGTTAATAGGCAGATCTATGCCTCATAAGTGTAAGAATTGAAGTGACATACTGTGACCACAGACAGTGTACAGATTATTAGAAAAATAATGATAAAAATTCCTATTTTTTGCAGTAATTCCATTTCTATATTGTTATTAAATAGCAGAACCCTATGTAATCGTAATAATATATAATAAAATGCCAGAGCGAAAGATCACGGAAATATATATTCCGTAAGGGAATGGGAAATATGTGGCAGCTAAACAAAGACTAGTCGCTTGTAACGGCAATAAAGCAATAATAAAAGGATAATTAATCGATTTCAGTGCATTACAGCAGAGAATGGGCGAATAGAGGTCTGCAGTAGGGGTGTCAATCTCGCAATATTTTTGTAAAGAAATATTTTTATACAGAATAAGATGAATTTAGTTCTATATTTTTATCTATTTTGTAATTGCGTGTCGTACAACTCTATGATTGTAAAAATGATTATGATTATTTTAACTATTGTTTACTATAATATAATTCGGATTACGAAAATATCATGGATATTACTTTTTTAAATGAGTTTTTGTGATATTAGCGGTGATATTGTAATGACGTCTGACGCAACTAATGCAGTGTCGTGAATTCTGTTTGAAAGCAATAACGATATTCGAATTATTCCCGATGGTTGGTGACCCTATTGGATCGTTAGTACCGGTGGCCCCCACAGCATTAGCTGTTTGATTACAATTGGACCCCAATCCGAGATTCAATAAAATGTGCCCCGCAGATATATTTTGACATTTCTATTCGCTAAGACATATGATTATTGGTCGGTAATTGTTTTCGATCAAACGTTGCGACCGTGAGGGAATCAGGCTGAAAGCGATGTGAATGCGCCGAAAATTTCCCGAATCAATTCTATAGGTTTTAAGTAAAATGTTTTGTTGGTGTGCCTTCCTCGGTATTAATTGTATTCATTATAATTTCGTTTAACATTTAAATTCCAGTTTTCTCAGAAGTGTAAATGCCTACGGGGTTTGTTAGATCTATTGCAACTCACGATAGTAATAATGTATCCAGTTATTACATAACAAAAATATATTTATATAGTCATC
>DWJK01001878.1:0-15825 GCA_018248815.1 Croniades pieria auraria
TAAGGTGTGCAGGTTTCCTCACAATGTTTTCGTTCACCGTTAGCAAGTGATATTTAAATTTAAAACGCACTTTTGTAAAGAGGTGCGCCACGAAATAAAATATACGGAACCAAAATTTGAATATTTAACATGCACTGGTAACAACAGCTATGCCTGACCAGTGTATCATGTACAGCAAGTTCATCAATCAAAAGAGGAAATTGGTGTAGCAGCACGGCGTAGGTGGCGAGCGGGCAATCAGAAAGAAATCAAATCTCTATTAAAACGACATTACCGTTTCTAGATACTGATCGATACGAAGTATTTAAGATTACGTTTCTAAACACAAGGAGTGTCCCGCGATAACATCGGGAGCGCGCACCGGGCGCGTGTACACTCACTTCGCTCGTTTATGAACGTAACTAAAAAATTTACGTTTAATTTAAAAAAAAAGTTCTTACGTAAAATACTTGTTTAATGAATCGTTGGACAAAATTTCACCGTAATTCATCAAAGTACTTAACAGTTGTAACAACGGTGGTGTGTTTAAACGGGCACCATCAGATTCGCTTTGCCAGTTTTATGTTTAAAAATGTACCCGCTTAACTCACGTACGTTTTTCGGGATAGCCCGACTAGTTTTGGACCTGTACGAGGTACGGAGATTCCGTCGCGATCTCGCTGCGAGCGGCGGGAGCTCACGAGGAAGGACCTCGTACAGGTCCGGTATATATTTAATCATGTGTATAAATACTCACAAAATATTTAATAAAACAGTTCAGTGTTGTCATCAATGCTAGTCTAATTTCCAACATTTTCATAATTAAATCCTTATTAAATTTACAAATAAGTGCATAAATTATCTTTTAAAGTTAATTATTATTAATAACATTGTGGCGAGAGTGATGAGTGTGAAGTACGGTCGTCTAGGTCGTCTCTCTCTCTACCCCGTAGTGGACTTGGCGTCACGATGAATAATAATAAAAATGGATGTTCTTAACAATATTATATACTCTACGCCCGTTTAACTTATGGTCTTGGATTCAGTTCAAATTTCAAGCTAATCCAATAATATCAGCTATGGTAACAAGTTAGGGTGTGCTCAGTTGGCGACCAGCCATGTGACGTCATGGTATAAGTTTCCTCACGTTTGCCTTCACCATTGCAGCCAGTGATATATTTTAATCTTAAAAACGCGCAGTCAGGAATGCGGCGGGATTAGAATCTCGGTCCTCCTACAGTGGTAACCTGAAATCTCAACCACTAAACTATGATTATTCTATTCGTATTAAAAGAAATATTTTTTTCAATCGTTCCTCATGTAATGCCTGCCTACCCCACAACTAACATATCTTGTTTCCTTCCAGATGGTGCAAGCGATACAAGTTCTACGGTTTCACCTATTAGAATTAGAAAAAGTAAGTGAACTGTTTTTTTTTAATTTCCAATGTTAACGAGGGAATACATTTCGAGTGGCCGCCGGACCGGTTTCCACGAACGTATCACCTGACATTGTCCGAGAGGTAATATCGATTCGATTATCCGCCGGTATCGATTCGAGACCGAGATAACGTATGCACGCAACGACACGACCGCTCTAATGAAGAGTGGGGGGCGGAGGAGGGCATCGGTATTTTAAATTTTTGAGCCATTTTCAATGACTATATCCAGTTTCGAACAGTTCAATTCGATTTTTGGACAACGCATCACAAAAATTTAATCCTTTTGACACTTCTACATATTATACGGTTTTTTGTAGTTATGGTAACACTCCACTCGTCACTATAGGTATTCGTATTTGAAAGACAAAATGTTGATCAAACTGTTCAAATAACGCAGGATTAAAACAACTGCTTCGTGCTGTATTCTAGCAAAAATTACGAACAGACAGCAAATCAAAGGAATCAAGTTCCATGGCTTTGAGTACCTGATAAGATCACCAGCGCTTGTATATTTCTATATTTTGACCAAACTTTTTTTTGACAAAACGTCTTTTGTGTATAATAAAGAATAATTGAATTTAAAAAGTCTCAATCATAATGCGTTTAAACGTCGTCCATTCGACCCCGCGGCCGGGCAGGACCGTTGCTCGTTTTTCCCCGCCTCCCATTTCGGCGCTCGACCAAGAACCCGTTCTCGAGTAGATTCGCATTATGTCCGATCGGCTAACGGGACGCTGGCGACGGTTTTTGCGACCGTTTCGAGAATACACTGAAGATGTTAATTAGACAAAGTCAAAGTCGAGGTGGCAAGTTGTATGACTAAATAATTCGGGCCGTCAATGGTCAGACGTTCTGACTCAGATCTACATAGCTGCTCATTCAAAAGCAAGGTGAGATCTCGAAAAAGCGATCGTTGAGTCGTGTTTGCTTGAATATATTAGTATAAAAGTGATGCTGAGTAGCTGACGTAAATGCGTCTCTGACAAAATCACAGTGTTAACAGGTACGTTTGAATTATTCAGATCGACATTTAGGACAAAAATTGAGAAGTACGGTCTATCCAGACCACGGACACTTATCCAGCTGGTTCTGTACTCGTTTACGTTCCTGAAACTGAACAGAACTGGTAACAGCTTTCGCGATGTTATCTCCAGCGGCCTTGGACGTCAGCGTCTACCTGTGCAGACGAAATCGTATATGTATTTTTTTGTCCGATCTATACATGTCGCTTTGTATCTCGTCGTGGGTTTTTGTGCTCGTACAAAAACTCCGTTAGTCGGATCCGTTTCCGCTCCACTAGACAACACAGGTGATGGTGTGTTGGGGCCCCGTTGTAATTAAAAATTGGAACTCCACTAAAGTGAAGAGTGGAAGATAATAAAATACGACCCGTAGGAACGACCGTGTGTGTCATGGGTTCAATCGTTATAATTTTAAATTTCGAAGCAACTGCCGTTAGTGGCCACTGGTGGAAACACCTAACGGTTCCAAACAGGATTCCAGAATTGAGTATTAAAATCACACGTGTGATATCATGAGGATAAATTGAAAGAAAGAAAGAAATAAAACCTATTATTCACAATGTGTACACCTATACTTATCTTGTCTATCAACAATATTAGAAATACTTTGCCAGTGGGAAAACCATCAGCCCTATTACGTTCGTATGTCCTGCATACGGGGGCAGGACGTGCTACCAATGAGTCAGTCCACGTCCATCACTTAGTCTTCACGTTAGAGGCACCCCTTCACTTAAAATCGTAGAGTCAATAATAACATTTGGAGATCCATAGTTTTTACGCTACAAACTGACATATAGGTTGACAATTTTTTAACAGTTCAAAAATATTTGTGTTTCTTTCCGCCACTATACAAATTCCCAGTTAGTTCCCTAATTGGTGGAGTGGGGGTAAGTTGGAGTGGGTGTAAGATGCTAATCCGTATGTCGTAAGTCACTAATACAGCTTCAAAGAAGGTTTGGAAATTTACGCAAAGATAATCAACGGTACTGATGGTGAACATGGGCACCGAGAAGCTAATGACAATTTGTCAGTTAAGATCGATGCCCGCAACACTGCTTAACTTTGCATATCGTTTCCAAAATGCATCCTCTTCAGAAAAACGCATGCGTCAGTTAATTGAATTACAAACCGACTATATAATCTGTCCATATAATCGTTTTTGTTACTAACATCTTCAAATATCGATAAATGTACAACATCGAATAGAAAACAAAAAAAATCGATATCCATCGCGAGTCCTAACGAGCTGGTCGAGATTATACCGATATTACAATATCCAATAACATTTTTGATTTATGTGTATTAGTGTTTTTTTTTTCAAAATGCCCGTCGGCGGTCACATCAGCGCGGGGTCCTTCGGTCCAGATCTCCGATTGGTGAATCGGCCCTGGTTTTTATGTACCCGTCTGTCCCTAATTACTCGCTATGTATTTGTGAATGGTGCCTGGTTATGTGGCTTTAATTAGATTTATGTACGTTTCTGAACGCGTCCATAAACCAGTTCTTTGATAATTTTGGCCTCAATGAGATTTATGTACGTTTGTCTTTTGTTAGACACGTGCACTGTTATGAAGTTGTTTGCGTCTTTGATTTACTTAATTCGGAAAATATCTTTATTTCTGCTGTAATGTAATCTTTTTTTAATATAATGCTATATTTATTAGATTTAATATTGACTGCCTCGTTGGTCCAATGGTTGTAAGCGCGTCTGCCGATCGGGAGGTCCTGGGTTCAAATCCCCTGTCGGGTACTATTGGATTTTTTTAATTCAGAATTTCTAGTAATGACTCGGAGTCTGGATCTGTTCTCGGTGTATGGCAATAGCCTCACCACCTATTCTATGGTACGTAAACGTAATTGATGAAATATGGGAGTGTACTCCACTTCTCTGCCTACCCCTTCCGGGATTACAGACGTTATGTCACGTTTGTTAGACATAAGAGCTGTAAGATAACAACGGTTCGCGGCTCTTAAAATGTTCCAACATCGAAAAAGAAACATGCCCGTCCCATCGGTTTTATTTTTTAATATTTTGTTTCTAACTCGTAAACGTTATCTGTAACAGCGTGGCTAAGTGATTTACGATGTAGGTCAGATTTGTTAGTTTACGGGTCGGCCTCGAACCTGGGACCCCCGTTTACGACGCCTTCACCGCCGTTTTACAACGTTTATAACACAAGAACACACTCACAACCACTAATATTCAGAGAACACGGCTTTTCGTGGTCAGTTTTATTGTCTTTATAAATTACTGGCACACGATATAAGAAGGTAAAAAAAAATTACCATTCTTAAATTGAATTGGCGAAAAATCAAAAATCGGTAAGGTGAATAGAAACGTTATCGGAGTGAAGTGAGGTGCGAACCAATCGAGGCCTCATTTGAATGCGGCACTGACCGGTTTTATTTAAATTAAAAAAAAAAATAAGAAAATAAAGAAAGGAGGAATGCAGCTCTGTGGGCTCCGATCAGAAATGTCGGCCAAAAATGCCGAGCCTTTTGCATATACGCCTATTCAACGGACGTACAATGCACCTCAAAAGTTTACTATAAACTTTTCAACGTGCAAGCGATTTGAGCGCTTTGTGTAAACGTCATAAATAACATTTTGGCATCTATCGCTCACCGGTCGGGATACACTTTGTGGGTTATCGTATGTTTATGCATGTAAAGTTTATGCTTTTGAATATGGAACCTACGTTTTGAATGTATTATAGTATTTAATATGGCCGCTCGATTCGAATGCCAGTATCGAAAGTGACTTTAACCGCCAATTGATTTATTTTTGTACGGATTTACGAGAATTTAAATAGCTTACAATGGCTACGAAATGTAACGTATTATTATTACGAAAATATCGTTATTGTTATTCTTACGCTCGTTAATTTTAAATATTCACCGTACATTTGCCGTTTGTATAATAATGAAATAAATTTAAACGGTTGTTGTCGAATAAACGTTCAGTCCACCTGATGCTGTACCATTATCCATAAATAAAAACACCTGATGTAGGTCTCTACCATCCATATTCAGATCGGGTTGCTACATCGGGATGAGTGCGTTGGCAAGCTCATTTGCTGTACAATTTCCATTGAAAATGAGAAAAAAAAATTCCCTTTCAGTCGCGAGCCGACCATGGCATAGATCCACCGCCCACATGTTGGCAGCCCTCTTCCGAACTTTAAAAATACTCACATACCTGTGTAATGGCGATACATGCCCGATTAATTTGTTTTCTTTTTGTTTTTTTTTTTGGTGCTCAAGAACGTCCGAAGTGCTGGTTTCGTAAACAAACTCCGATCTACGCATGTAAATGCGTCATTCCAAGCTTAAAAACTGTTACCTATATTCATTCTACCATATTCAATATCCAACAATATGATTAATTTTTTAAATGTTATTTAAAACTGTTCGATTTCAAAGTGTTCGTACGACACTTCAAATAAAAGAAATCGAAAAAATAAACAAAATATTTTAATCAGATTTTATATTCTACGCGTCAACGACCCACCGTTACACGTTAATTCCAAAATTAAAAAATAAACAAGTCGTTCCGAAATGTTCGACTCCGACTCGGTTCGGGATTTAAATTTCTGGAAAGAGTTTGATGTTAAACGATAATCGGCTACGACTCGCGCCACGGAATGTCGTCATATCTCATTAAAGACATCTCACTCGTGTTATAACAACATATTTACTATTTCACTTTTATCTATAACAAGCCGTAGGTGTTTTGTAATAAGGTGTAAATTTCTATGAATATATAACAACGTTAGAACGTTTCGGGGTCGCGACATAGCAATCCCGAATTTGGATTTCCGAAGAGTTACGATGTCAACCGTAGTGGTTGTCGCTATCGAAAATAGCCGTCATAGAATTAGTGGCGTTTCATTTTATTTTGAACGCTCGTTACTGAGTGGTCGACATAGCTATGACCGCTGTGCTCCGAGCCGCTAGTTATGGTGGCCTCACACCACCACAAATAGGTACTTTGGGTTTCAGTTACAGTAATGTGGGTGCGTTTTAACATTTTATGTGCAACTTGTTTCAACTAATTTTGGAGATTAACCGACAGCCAAACCGCTCAGGGGTTTTCTTAGTGCTAAGAATTTTATTTAGATCACAATGGCAACACTCAATACAGTGTATGGGGATTTTTCACATACCGAATAATTACTTAGTAACATTTTAATTAGGGAAGCATAAAAGAAAACAAACAATGTTTCTATTTTATAGTTATGCCGATGTCCCGGCAAAGGGTTCTAACACGCAGTCGTCCTCAATTAGATTTAAATGTCAAAACAGTTTGGAAGCCGCTGTTCAGTTAGCGTACTCGTAACTAGTCGTAAATATGGATTTCAACGGCTGTTGTAAAATTCAATATATTGTAAACAGTCTGTTCGCGGCGCGTGCGTCGCCATATTTAATTTGTATCCCGCTAATTATTCAAAATTGGAATGTGAGCGAATAAATTTTAAATCTTACGTTAATAATTTACAGCCAGAGAACTGTGGATTCTCAACATTAATAACTGATTTGACATTAAATTATGAGTAAACTTTAAAAGTTACTGATTACTGTACGCGTTGAAGGACACGATATGTACGATTGATTGATTCATCATAAACACGTTTCTAATTTTCCTATGACGAATGTGGTCTACGCTTTAAGGAATCCTTCATGTTCTACGTTAAAAGATGAACAGATCGACCTATCCGTAGAATAAAGTTCCATAAGAACATGTGACCAACACACTTTTTCTTTATTATACAGACTGTTTAGGCCTCTATTTTATGGTAGTGAAACAAAAGTTAATTTTTTTTTTCATTTATTTAAATTTTTGTTTCACTAAAATAAAATATAGATCTAAATAGTCAAAAGAATAAAGAAAAAGTGGGTTGGTCACATGTTCTTATGGAACTTTATTCTACGGATAGGTCGAGATGATCCCTTACAAATATTACGTTTTAAATACGTGTGCCGCAAATAACGCAACGTGTAATTCAGAAAAAGCTGTCGATTAGGAAATTAGTATCTCGAAAACATAATTAACTGTCAACGCTGGTACCATCGTATCCGCTTCCGGCGCTGCGTTCTATTTTCGAATCCGCTAAGACGTTCGGTTTGGAATCCTGCTTTTGTTTTTTTTTTTTTTTTTGTTTTTCGAAAAGGAATCTATAACACCTGCCATTTTATTACTTTTCACCGCGTAGGTAGGTACATACGTTCCTAAAAATTTCGTTAGCTTTTTTATGGGCTTATGTTAATTTCTAAGTTAATTATGCCTATGAAAATTTATAAGGCCGCTCGTTGAAAATTAATACACGGCTGGGGGTCGAGTTTTATTGGACGGAGTCGAAAAAAAAAACTAAGTATATTTACCTTCATAATGCGTTGTTTTTACGATTCGTGTACGCTCTACAAGTGTGCGGATGACAGTTGGCCGCCGCCGCTTCGAAATGTATTCCCCTTTGTTTCTATTGTTGTTATGTGCATTATTAACAGGTCCTTAGGTATATACCGCGTCACTAGTTAAAGGTCACGCTACCTCAACGAGATGGAGTGTCACTGAACTTGCGCCCCCGTGACAATACTATCATGGCGTCTTGTGTTTTTCAATAATTATCTTGCCGTTCAAGTTACTTATTCATTCTAAAGTTTTTGTGTCAGCTTTTTAATTCTAGTACATCTGTATGTTATATTGAGTACAATTTCAAATTAGATCTCGTTTACTCATTAACATGACCGCAAGTTTCTATGAATTGGGAGTAATGTAGTTATTCATTGACATGTGAAAGCTAAAATAAACGAGGACGTTTTTAAAAGTGATTTTGCGTTCTTGAGAACAATTTTAAAATGTGGTTAAGGATATTTTCTTAGTTGGATTTTCAAAAAAATTCAAGATAATTATTTGCATAGATGAGAGAAAATTATAAGTGCACGTGTCTGACGTCACGCTCCGCCGGCAGGTGCACGAGTTATGCGACAACTTCTGCCACCGCTACATCAGCTGTCTGAAGGGCAAGATGCCCATCGACCTGGTGATCGACGAGCGGGAGTCCGCGAGACCGCCCGACGCCAACGGCGAGCGCTCCGCCCCTGACAGCAGCCACGACGGAGCCTCCACCCCCGACGTCGTGAGTACCCCCTACACCAAGTCCCACCTCATTCAGAGGCGCGATCCCCAGCTAGCACCCAACTCGACCACGAGCTATCTCGTGCACCCCTGCTCTTAGTCTGGCCATTGCAAAAACGAAGTACTTAAGGGGGTGCTCGCACTTTAGTTCTCTTTTCCCACGCCAGCTTGTAAGCCCTGCGCCCTGCCCCGGCAGAGTGCACGGCCCGCCGGCCCTTCCGAAGGCTACCTTCACCGGTACCCGACGAAGCGCCCTAGATTAAGTCCCTTAGAACAAATCTTCGTTTTTGCAATTGGCCAACCTCTCAGCACTGTACGATCTGATTGAGAACTTTCATTTTCTAAATTCCAATTTTCAAAACGCACGTTACAGTGAAGGGGTGTCAATGGGTGCGGTTATCGACTCGATAACTGGGAACACTTAGATGTGTGAATCGAAACATCCAGTACTACATTGTTTTTTCCATTCGAGAGCCGAGTCGCGATGCGATTCGCTTGCGTGGATTTTTCGATTCGGATTCGTCTCGTTTGGCGACGAACGAACACGCGCGCCGTTGTTCGATATTTGTTTTGCGCCGGAAATATGTATACGATTAAAAAAACATACGTATAACGTTGATTGTAATATGTGTATACTAATATTTACGTTTAGTGAGTAAAAGCAGCGTAAGGAACACTTCGGAACCCTCTGTTCTCTCGGAGCCACAGTTCTATTGCCATACGAACCTTCTAGAAGCTACGATGCGATTGAGCTTAGTTTAAAACTTAATGTTAGGTATATTTGGAAACTATTGGAAAACGATGTATACGTAAAAGATACACTTTAACTTGCCTAAGAGATAATAAGATTTACTTAAGAATTTTTAAATTATTGTCGTCGATTTTAATGGTGGTACGGTAGACGCTAGTGTTATCTTCGGCTAGTAAATACGATATATACGTAATAGTTATAACATTTTTGCGTTACACTAACACTATAGAAGCACTAAAATACAATTTAGTTAATGGAAAAAAAATGAAAATTAAATACGTATGCAGTATACGCTAGGTGTAATTGTACTAATGGTAAATTAAAGCCCGTTGCGTGTCGACCGCGGTCGGCGGCGACGCGCGCGGCCCGACGCGCCCCGACGCGACGCTGACGCGGGAGACTCGACCGGACTATATTATATGTATGTGCGTTATATGAATAGAGAACTAGATGCTTCTACTGAATATATTATAATTAGACGTCGCGTTGTTTGTGTTCCGAACGCTTTCTCTTCGATCTTAGGGCACGTTACGGAACGTTAGATAAATTATGATTGTTTGCTGTATTTTTGTACGTTACCGGCCACGATTGGTTCGGTCCGATCATGAATTCTTGATATGTTCGCGATTCCATAAAGTTAGATGACGTACGGTATATTGGCAGAGGCCGCTCCGTTCTGTAACTTGCGTTGTTCGATTGGTGATCTGTTGAATCGAATTGTCTATGGACTTTTGTCGCGAATGCGCGCGAATCTACCGCAGTGCGATTTTGACGTTTCGTTTGGCGCGAAAAGTTACAGAACGGTGATATTTTTTAAAGCTTTCATCTGTATGTTTGTTTAGTGATGTGAGGTGTATTTTTGGGCGTTGAGACTGAATTGTTTTGTGTTGTTATATATTATTTCTGACATTGTTAACATGGGAGCCATACTTTTAACCTAGAATGTGAGACAAGGAATATCGGTTGATTCGCGAGTAATATTAAAGCTATTGTAGTTACTTTTGTCTGTATATGAGTTAACATTGCGTAGTTGAATCTTGTCTACTTTAGGTTCTAGAATAAATCTGTAGGTTTCTTATGATGTTTTTTTTCGAACTTTATTTCTTAATGTAATTCATAAATGTATATGCTATTTGGTGTACGTCCATCTTGTATGTCAATGTGATTTTGATTAATTTTTTTATAATTTTATTATTATTTTCTTTGAACGGATTAAACAATAAAATGTTCTGTTTGAAATACGTGAGTCGTTTGCTTTATGTATCTGTTAAATTAAAAAAAAACAAAACGGTGACACTAAAGTTGATATCTAACACGAAATATATTTAGCTGAAGTAGCGTTCAACGAGCATTCAGAGTATCTACAGTATCATATATAATCAAATATCGATTTAAGATAATTATGTAGGATATGCCATAATTAAACACACATGTATTCTTATCTTCGTCTATTTAAAATTTTTCATAAAAGTATAAAAACATGAATGTCATATTTTATATAAGTTTATAGTACCTTAATTATACTCACATAACTTTTATTTTTATAGCGAAATTTTAAAAAAGATAGAGACATTATAGATATGAAACATTAATTTAATTAAATTGTACTCAGTACACTCAAATACTTATAATTTTCACTTGGGAAATTATTTAAAGCCGTTAAAACGTCGTTGTGAGGGTGGAAACGGAACAATATAAAAATAAACTTGTTAAGTGTTGCCAAGGTTGTGCGAAGTAGGTTTAAAATAAGGGAATTTTTTTTGGGTATTTTTATCATGTCGCCGTATTCCATAAAGGAGGTCCCCCGGTGCGGGGAAAGCCGGAAAATTGTTTCTTTACTGCACCCCGCGCGCTAATCTTTGTGTCGTTCAGGGGAGGTCGCTGCGCAATACCGCTGGCTACTTTGAAAAATAAAAAAAAAATTGCAGGTAAAACGATTCCGTAAAATATAGTTTTTGGTTAAAGGAATAGTAACCGACTTACCGGCTTATTACAATTATTTAGACTGAATTGATCACGGGTTGAAAACTATTTAGGCAGGCTTTGACAGCAGGTTTATTTCTAGTTAGAAAAAATATCTTTCTTAGAATGTAATGATAAATTTCTATTATTGAAAGAATATTTCATTTTTGGTTTAAATAACTCTTCTATTAAATAAAATATTGTAATAATTACCATATCAGACCGTTTATGACTCTCTTCTCAAGGGTCAGTCAGACATACTTTATCAATGCATTTATAAATAGACCTAATAGTAGGTATTTAGTAAAATGAGAAACAGTAATGAAACGAAAAAATCATGGTAATATATATCATATTTTTAAATATAAGACGTATGGATTTATTTGCAAGACAAGTTTTAAAAATATTTATACCCGATACTTACGGGATTAATAAGTAGTGTCTTGGATAAAGGAGAACAAAATAAAATACACAGCTTTTCTTTTTTTTAGTCGATTAGCCATTGGTTTTTGTATTGTTTTTCAACTATAACAGCTGTTCATTCTTTAACAAATGTGTAAACATTTGATTCACGAACCATAGTGAGAGTAAACCCCATTTTCTCACAGTAAAAACTCGGCGGATTCTTTTCACGAGACGTTTCCACGCGACAATCTTGATATTTTTATTTATATTTTATAGGCTGCCATTGACGTTTGACTGATGTCGATTGCGAGCCGCGGGGGCCGTAATGAGATTGGGGTTAGAGTAATTGCCGGGTTTTATTATAATGTTTAACAGATGCTGTTATGTCTATCGACGGGCAATTTTAAATTTTGGATAAGAAAAATCAATATATAAAACGGGTATACACACAAACAAATTTCATCTGATAATGTATTTTAAAAAAAAATAATGGCTGTTAAAAGTGTAAACTGCGAGACGAGCGAGAAAAAAAAATCTCGAAGTGTCGTCGTCCCAATCACTGATAGTAATACTGGCTGTATGCATACTCACAGATAATATAAGCAAAGCAGACAGCTATTCCATATTCGAATGCTCGCAAATCGACATTGGCGCCGTTTCATTCAATATCGCCATTTTAACAATTGGCAACATACGACATATCCGTACGAGCTATGAATAATGCAATGTACTAGGGTATGAGCAATAGATATAATAAAAATAAGGGGACTTGTCCGGGATTTGGTGGATGGAGCAATTCGTCACGGATTGGTCTCGGTCCGTGTGACGGGGCCGCGCCATTGAGGATTACCAGCCACATACAGTTTTTTCACCCCTTATAATAACACCAGAAGGTCCATGGTAGATACATCCTAATGTAAAATGTTCCATCACATCGCCTACTCCAATAAATATATTACTTAGAAATAAATAATAGGTACCTACATATAAATTACCGTTTGAGATTCTAGAAGAATTAAAATATGAAAATTTGGTCACAGATTATAATAAAAAGTGAAAAGTTTAAAAAGATATTGCAGTTTATTAATTATTGTTACCATAGATCATAAATCTTCCTGGCTAATTACGTAAATATCGTCTTCAATGTATCTATAAGAGAAAGAAGGTGAGAAAATATAAAAATCGCAATGAAAACCAAATGTAAGTAACAGTGCATAGTGCACAGTATCGTAGGTTCGGATCCGCAATGCATCAATAAGTAACAATTGATATGTACTCGCGACTGCGACCAGAACGTGCGTCTGCGCATGTATATTAGATAAAACAGTCTGTC
This sequence comes from Croniades pieria auraria, assembly GCA_018248815.1. Taxonomy (NCBI): domain Eukaryota; kingdom Metazoa; phylum Arthropoda; class Insecta; order Lepidoptera; family Hesperiidae; genus Croniades; species Croniades pieria. The sequence goes on from DWJK01001878.1 coordinate 13,030, forward strand.
TGTTTGTCCTGACTGCTTTATTGCATTGTAAATTCTCGTTAACCTCTCCCATTTTACATAGCCCTCTAGATTGTTCCATAAATCCGTCTAATTAAGCATTTAGAGCGGAGAAATCTTAATGAGACTGACGCCAATTGCGGGAGATGTCACTATTTTACGGGTTACTTTTCTAGATATACACGTTAATAATAATAAATACAAAGCATTAATCTTCCGGAGAAGCATTGCTTCCCCGATGGAAATACGACGAGCTACGAAAATTAATTCATATGCCTACTAAATTGTTGGAACGTACGTACATTGATTTCTCAGAAAATTTCAGAATTACACATTATTTGAGGTGTTTTCGAGCAAGTGCTACGAATCGTTTAGTCTAAATATGACCACGGACCATGACGGAAGCCACATGGTGGCGTGACGCATCAGCAAGCATATCCTAAACATTGCGGACTCGAATCTGTCAATTTTGGCGCCGAAACTCCTGAAGGACGCCGTCTGGCAGTCGTAAACCGTCTCATTCAAATCTGGAACGCGCGTCCATTGGTCGAATTCTGACCAATCAGCGGTCCAGCTAATTTTACGACGCGGTTAATTATTTACGACAGCCTAAGGTTTACCCGCGAAATTTCTATTAATAAGTTAGTCGTAAATGTCGCGTAATTTATTGTTATGGCGTTTTGGGTAATTATTTCCTTTATTAGTATAACATCTTGGTGTCTGTTAGGGTATTGTGAGGTTAGGTACACTGAAGGGGAGATTACTCTTCTCGCATAAAACTTATATAACACGGACGGGGTGATCTGTCTCCTAATTTTTTATACACAGTGATGACGAATCAAATCGGCGATTATGTACAATCATGCTACCTTTACTGACATTTAAGTTTGACTTAATTTTCTTCACAAGCCCTTGTTTCTAGAACGTTCTATATGTTCATTAACATGTTTAATCAGGATATCAAGAACTTAAAATATTTACTAAAATTTGCATTTGCCGTCATTTGCTCAATTTATGTTCATAGATAACTTTCAATCGATTCCACACTACTTGATCCTCTGCTGATTTTATAAATTCGCATGAAATCTCATGATTAGTCCTTTAGCTTCAAGCAAAACAAATCGTCGAAGTTAACAACCAATCAATTTCTTATTTTTTCTATCTACTCTTTTATCAAGCTTCATTCAAGGAAGCTATTGGATTATGAATACCGATTAATGTCCTGTAATTGTCAAACGGTTTTTTAAAATTCCACCAGTTGTATAACAAAGGCCCAATTAGATTGGCCCTGGCTACCCGCTGCGCGTCATCGGCGGAGCCGTGGGGCGCCAACGTCTTCATGTCCACGCAGTAATGTTTCTCCTATTAGATGTCACATTTTGGAGATTGCAACAACTTTAGGGAATGATTGACTCTAAAAATACAGGAGGGAGAGAGGTTGGACCTTATGTAACAATATAGATGACAAATTCGCAGATGAGATGTTACTTGTTTTAAGTAAACGATAGAATGATAACGATGTCCAAGAGCGTGATGATAATAGGGTTGATGATTATGTATACATAAAATGGCAATTTAGTGATGTCTTCAGCAATTTGGACATTAAAAGGAGTACCTAGCGAATACCATAAACTCAATACCATCATACTTGTATCACTTCCTGAACGAATCAAGGCTAAAAAGTAAACTAAATATCAGTTCGACTATTGTATGTTTTTAATCAATATTTAGATAGTTTTTCGCGATTATTTCACTTCTAGTACATAATATATCATTCATTCGGTTTTTTGGAGTTGCTACAAAATGTTTCTTATTGTACCTAAACCGCCAGTCTTCCCCTAAACCAAAACACACCAGCCGGATATTGAACTCTGTTCAAAAGTGCAATATTTCCGCTCGTGCCGATATTTCCTCCCAATGTTTACGGTATTCGGGCACGGGGACGGGGCAAGGGGCAGGCGCCCTGCAGAGCTATTTGCCGCAAACCATACAGATTTCCGCTGACTGGTCCTCCCCTGCTGGACAGATGTAGGCACTACACGTATTTACAACACACTTATATTTGGGTAATGGGCGAGCGAGCAGGAATCAAACGTCTTGGTCAAAATGAGGAATACTAAAAAGAGTTCTATACAATTTCAATCTACGAAGAGTGACATGCTAAGTCCTATTTATGGATAGAGATAAAATTGGACAGTAAGTATGTTGAAAAAACCTCTGCTCAACATATCCTATGCCTAAAAATGGTGCTTAAGACATACATTCATAATATCACCGATAAATTTATGGAAAAAGTATATTAATATTAAGCTGTATTCCAAATGCAGAAATGCTGAAGTTTCAAGGACGATTTCAGTATTTTAAGAAACGTGTCAAGGGTTTTACTTGGACTCTTGTTTTTAGGTTTCCTTGCATACGCATTTATTTACTTTATTTATTTATTTATATTGTGATTTATTTAAGTACTCGTTTATTTATTCTAGCATATTTTAATCTTATATCTTAAAATTAAATTAAATGAGTTAGAATTAAATTTGTATTTTATTCTCTAGTTTTCTATGTATATAAATATATACATATATATTTATGTGTGAATGTGTGTTGTACGTACGTATTTATGACTAAATATATATACATAAATATTGTACGCACTAGCTTGGCCATACCTATCGACTTTTCCACCAGCGGGCCTACTGGAAGACATTTCAGTGTGGAATAAGTAATGCCCTTGTACAACTGTTCTTTTATATATTCCTTTGTTTTTACTGTGTGTATGTAAAATATATATAAAAAAAAGTC
>DWJK01001879.1:0-15822 GCA_018248815.1 Croniades pieria auraria
TCACCACCTATTCCATGGGACTTAAACGTAACTGGTGAAACATGGGAGTGTACTGTACTCCTCTGCCTGCCCCTTGGGGGATTACAGGCGTGAAGTTACGTTTTTTTACCAACTTCTATTTGTCGTTGTTCTAAATATTGCATTGTTTTTGTACAGTAAAATCATTTAAATTTAAATTACAAGAGAGGAAACGTTTTTTTTAAAATAATAATCTATGTAATACGTATAGCCCAATCACAATCCACTTACGCATTATTTTTGTTATATTTCTATCGTACTACCTTTCTATCTTTCTTTCATTCAGTGTTAATTACTATTGATGTTTTAGTATTTATATATTGAATAAACATTGGACATTACTTCATGAACTACATGAAGTTAACAAAAAACTCAATTCGAGCAATCGATATACACCTCTTCTCCACAGGACACGTGCAAGGAATAGATGTGCCTGAATCCAGAATTCTATTCTCAATTAAACTGACTTTGTACGACGCAAGGCAAAAATACCATTTTTATCTTCGCTAGAAAGAATTGGCGGCAGCAGTTTGACAGATTAAGTGGCGCCCCTTATACTGAACGTATTCGCTGTTTATGAGGAGGCAAGGGTTCTGATTGACTTGCCAATTAGCACATCGTGAACAAACTGAGGCGAAGCCAACTAGGATGTAGCGAAGACCTTTTATGATTTCGAAGAGATACGAGGTTGCTTTGTGGTGTGAAATTCGTAATACTCTTTGATCTAATTTATATTTTCTGATCCTCGACGAAAATCGATCATTATTTCTTTTGTTTTGGAAATTGTAAAACATTTTAAAATGCGAAAGCAGATAAATTCTTCTTGATGTAAAATCAATGAAATTATTCTTATTGGAGATACACAACTTCCATTTCCCACCCATTAGCACTTCATCCCATAGCACCTACATATGTAATGCACATAGCTTCTAGTGCTATAGCTGACTTCCAATTAAGCGATCTTAATTCTTCATTATGAAAGACAAAAAACGTTAAACAAAATGCAGAATTAACTCCAACAGCTCCCATTCAGCAAAACTAGGTCGTATTTATCGTAGCAGTAATTCAAGGAATCTTGATTGTTTGCAGCAGAAAGACAGTTAATCGTCCTGCAAAGGTGCCAAGCTAGTGGAATATGATGCACAAAGGAATGGTTCACTAGACGCAGAGTACAACAAGCGGACAGCCATCAGCGCGACTGACAAAATGTTTCTGCTAGTGTTGTTGAGTTCAACACGTTTCTTAAGTATCGCACCGCTTCCTGCGAATTGGTACCTGGCTAATGTGTCACGGCTGCTTGGAGAAACATGTGGATCGAAATATTTATCGAGTAACTGCTCCGCGCTCTGTTCACGGTTTGATTTTGGAAGAGTTTTACAATTCAACTGTTAATTTTCAAATATGTACACTACTATTGGACAACAGATAAAGTGTATTCTGCAGTGATGGATACACGATTTAGTGGCCAGTGAATTTATCCAATAATCTTTGTCTACTTTTAAAGTCTCCCACGAGGTTCGTCCATTGTTGTTTATTAGGTAAAGAAACACTGAAGCAGTTATGATGTTACCGCGCCCAAAATTTCTGAACTTAATAAAATATTTGTAGTCTGCAAATACATTTTTCACCTAGTGTCTTGACTTGACCAAGCAGGATAAAGTGATTGGTCAGTGCCACTGATCGATATTCTCGAAAATATTATGAGAAATATTTTACATACATATGTATATACATTTAACATGTGTATCTAAGTTTGACCAGAAGACTGAAGTTGAGAGCATTAAAACCCGCTATTTCTGTCGCATGAGTGACACGCTCCCGATTTAATATACGGGCCGAGCTTTATTAGTAGATATGTAAGGCTGATTACTAACTCTCGTACAAAATTCAGATATTATTTAATTGCCTTTAAAACTAAATATCTCATCAACATCGTTATCAGCCTGAATTCCAATGGACTTAGTTCTTCTCTGAGGGACTTTTGCCCATATTCCCCACGATGGGGATATTAAAAGTTTTAACACTAAAATATCAAGTCTAGTAGTGGAATAATTGCACGATATCGTAATAAAAACAATTGCTACATCTGTTCTATTTGCGTTCTGCAAACGCACCTCTCTCGATCTCCATTTAATCAATATCATAAATATTCCTGCGTGGCCTTTAAGAAAAACGTATTTTTGTCAACTGATCCTTATATCTACGGACTTATATATATAATTGGCCGAGTCACACCAACTCTAATCATCAATGGATAACAACTTAGTAATTGACTTCGTTTATTTTTCTCCGCAATAATTAACACACGCTTTTATGTTGTTTGTTAACATTTCTTAACACTTGATTATTTAAACAATTATCGGACTCCACGACACAAAACATAACGCGTTTTTCTCATGCTTTTTGTTCGAACGCATCAGCGTCATGATCGGCCGGTTTACTTTTAAATCTACACATGTTTAGTGTAATGTCAACCCTTGGCACGCAGCCGGCGAACAGGTGGTGTCACTTGATGGTAATCATTTGGGAAGTTAATAAGACTTTATTAACAGTTTATAAATGTTCGCTTTATTTTACACTACATTAAATGATTAAGTATTATTATAGACATCATTATCGTTTTTATTAGCTTTAACGCTGGCCTACTGCAATTAGGCGTGGACTGTCTGGGGAAGGCTAAATGTCCTGGCCAGCTACAGACAGCAGCATAAGCAACTCAGGGAAGGCTTATGTCCAACAGTGAACTTAGGCTAACGATGATGAAGATTAATGTCTTCCAAATATTAGCTCTGCGTAATACTAATTTACATGTTATATTTATATTTTTGGCCCTTATCTGTTACCGATTATTAATATAAAATACCGAAGTGTACCGAAATTGTGGTCATAAAGAAGGAAATATAAGCCTATACATTTTATATTTCGTACTGTTAAATATTAGAGCCTCGTAGTTAGTCCTAACAATAACTGTTACCAATAACGCATTTGATTAAATATTCATTTATTAATAGTCACATTCTTGTACTGCACTAATATTAATATTTCTATAGAAAACTTACTCACGTGCAATTAACTGATATAGCATAAAAATTCCATTGAACAGTAGAATACAAAGTAATATACACGTCAACTACATAAGACAAAAAAAGACATAAAAACGGACCGGGAATAAAGTACCGTTGCGTGTGCGCACCGCCTTAAATTCTTGCTCTAAGAGGATCCCAATTGGTCGTAAAATTTACAACGATAACGTAAAATGTTTGTGACTGGCGTATCTACTGGCGACCGGCTTTTGTATTTATTATAAGATAAATAGTCGTAAAACAACGCTGCATTCGAAATTAAATGATTTTTTGTTTTACCTACACACGAGGTAACAAACACACACGCAAGGTAACAAAAACTCGTGTATTGTACTATAAATGTGTCATTTACGAAAAAACGATACAGATGGGTAAACCATGTTAATAAAGTACCACAATATTCATATTGCATTCTATTTAAGTCATGTAAATTATAATGGAAACAGAAACTAAGTGAGCGAAGGTGTAATTTTTTTTTCAAACTATTAGTTCGTGTTGGTATTTTGCTGGAAGAACAAAATGAAGTTCATGAAGCTATTAAGATATCTTCCAATATTAAGAATGCATTAATTTTATTGATGTTCGAAGACCAAACAAATCCTATTAAATAGCACGATATTAATACATTCCTATGAACACAAACAAGAGGCGCAGACAGCCGCTAACGCCTCAGTCTTAATTAGAAAAATAGTAAAACCAGAGATCATTAAGTCGACATGCTACCTACCTCCTACCTGACTTGCCCACACAGGTAGCGACTTGAATTTAGAACACGAAAAGTCAATTAGCAGAAGCAGCGCCATCTTTTAATTGCTCGCGACAGCTGCGCGAACACAAATGGATTTCGATTCGATCGTGGGTGTCCACTGCAGATAATTACTCCTTGAATTAAGATCTTGCAGGAGTGGGGGTCAGGGTAAATTTATAGCCCAATGAAAGAGACATATGACACATGAAAGAGAAGGGATTGGGTACTGACGATTTGTTAAAAAATCGACAGAAGCATTTATCAATGACAAATTAATTTATTAGTGGTGATATGTATTAGAACTTGAATTTATTCATCAAGTGAAGTAAAAAATTCGAATTCATTAGGCGTGTCGTTATAAGCAGTATTTTTTAACGAAATGAAAAGATTCGAGATATTTTTTTTTTCAAATATTGACACATGTAGGCATATGTGTATGCTTATATGAATGTATTAACATTTTATAACAGAAATATTTCATCGATTCATACTTAATTGACCTCTGAGCCCAAGCACGGACGGGTTGGCGTCGATTATATGGTTAGAGTATATCCAGCAGGACTTCTATAGGCTCGTGTAAAATTATACATATTCATTTGATATACTGTGCATCTCAGCTGAAATAACGGCGGAGACAAAACACCTTGTTGGTCAACATGCAAACTATTATAAACGTATGCATGTCGAACGAGTATCAATCAACAAAAGTATTCCGATGATAATGTTACGAAGAATATTCGCGACATAAATATATGTCAAAACTAATTAGGCGTTCGTGAGTACTTAATCTATGTTAAGTTTTTGCGTGACATTTATAAGACGGCGGCATGTTCAAAGATATGAGATTAAACATACAGAAAGACAAATAACATCCTGCACTTGAACATAAATAATAGCCAATGCCATTAATTATTGACATTTGTTCCTATTTAATTACAGAAGACTATATTCGATTATTTATTCAAACCCATCTGAAACTTTAAGTAGCGTTAAAACCTATTGACTGCGACTCAGCATGTTGTAAGGAAACTTCTGATTCCCCCGGATTAAGAATGTAATGAAGGACTTATAATAAGAGTTTAACATAACATCACGCCTGTTTCCTCGCCGAGGTAAGCAGACAAGTGTACTATTGCCACGTTTTGTTATGTTATAGGTCCCATGGAATAGCGGGTGAGCTAAGTGCTATATATCGGGAACAAATCCAGACCCCGAGCTTTTACTAGGAGTTTGAATTTATAAAAAGTCAAATAAGATTTTAAATATGCAAAGAGTCAAGGACCATATTATGGCGCACAGGTTTTTTTTTCATTTTATATTTTTTTAATATAAATTTATTGATTCTTGAAATCTACTTACGATTCTTTTCTTAGTTCTATCGATGACATTTATCAATGACAAAATAATTTATTACTTGCGATAGGTATTAGAACATGGCTCTAATCAGAAAGGGAAGTAAGCAATTTGAATATACTACTTTTACAATCGTAATTAACTTCCTTGCCACATCCAAGGGCAATCATAGCTGCAATGGTGCGCACGCGTTCAATCGGGACAGTCCCGGCCTCATTTGAATGTGCCACTTCCCCCCACGGAGGAGGGAGGCATCCCTAAAGAAGACGTATCTCGGCACCACAATCCATTGTCCATTGTTTTTGCCCGATGTTATTTATGACGGACGACATTATTCGTGTCCCGCTCTCGCCTACACAGAAAAGTTATTCGCGTCCCGTTCGCGCAAGGCTTCCGTCCGGTAATACCGAGCTAATAAATTACGTTTCAAAAGATTATTTATTAGATTATTCATAGCGTGGTACTCTTGTGCCTTATTGGTTTGAAGGACATTTAGTGCTCCGGTGGGTTTTTCGACTTTTTTCTGATTGATTTGTGGCGTTGTCCCGAACAATGGGACGGGATACGTTCGACCACATTTTGCTCTTTTAGTCTTTGATTCATGGGCAAATGTTGAATACTACAAATGTCGAATAGAGTAATGTATTGATATATACGTTTTGAAGCATAAATATTGATTTTTATTCAATTTTTTATCAAAGAATGTCACAAGACGAGGTCATATATTATTATTGTTCGTTGGAGTTATCAATAATTCACATAAGGAAAGACTTTTGAATGTAATAAAATAAATTGTAATGATTTGTGTAATGTCGTAATGTTCAATTAATTTGTGGCTTGTTTTCGTGTGATGAACAGTAAAACAACTATCTGTCTAACCAATTCGTTATTACAGACCTTTCCTAAGACATGCTATGTTAGAGATCTTCAATATTCTCCTGCAAATCGATTACCTACTATTGTCCGTAATATTCTATTGAGCTCCAAAAGTTTAATTAAGTCCGTCATACCATACGTCTGCTACTTGTTAGGGACAATGAAGACATCCAGTCAAACTTCATCCACATCGAGCCACTGCTAAGGAGATCCATCCGCATTATTATGCGGGACCATTAATTAACCTACACGAAAGTTTTAATTAAAAAAAACTGGAAGTCCATAAGAAAGGCGACACAGACGCGCCGACGAATTCAAAATCCCCCGCGTCTCAACCGCCATAAATAATTGGGACAAAACCCTCTCCGACCCGCCTCACCCCCGCCTACCCCCCCGGATAAGTGTCTAAAATTTTCACAATCCGGCAATAAAAAGATAATTTATTAGAATAGCTCTTATTGTTTTCGTTATTTATGTGTATGGAGTAATGTAATCTAGCCGGTGGCCCTAAATAAATAATTTCACTTTAATGTCGCTCCTTGCCTAATCTCCTGGCGGCCGGGCAGTCCGCGTTTGTGCGGGGTAATGGCCACCCGAGGTATTTTTAGGTCTAAATAAATATGATTTGTTGTACCGTCCCTGACAGAATTTAATTTCGTTTCGCCAACGAGCGAGCGTTGCAAATCTCTGAATAATTCTAATGAGTCATCCTCGAATTTGCATTATCGGTGATAATGGGCCCCTTGTAATGACCCTCCGGGTAATCGATAGGGATCTAAAGGGTCTCACCTGCGACGGAACGTGAACGAAAGACATGACCATAAATTAATTTTTTCATATAGATAGACGAGAGTTCGAGGATTCGTTAGTTACACAAGTAACCAATTTTATATACAGGTAACAATTTAAAAATATACTATTAAATAAAAATTTATTTAAGTGCAACACTGCGGTAACTTATTAAATGTTATTATTATGTACGCTGTGAAAGCTATTTAATTTATAAAAATATTAAACATTCTTCATCATGATCATCAGCCTATCTCAGTCCATTGCTGGACTAAGGCCTCCCCAAATGAGCGCCATCGCTAAACATTCTTAATCTCGTCCAATTTTCATTTACATGTCAAGCTTTTTACGAAAACATCACTAATAAAATATAAAACAATATCAAAAGCGCTCTGTGATATACAGCTCAAAGTATTTCTCAGTCCAACAACACACATATCGATAGCGTTAAAGTGTTCGCGTAGCCCGTTTCGTCCACAAGTGCATAACGAACAGACATTATACGATCCAATCGCATTACCAGTCAAGCGGAACTCATAAACACACGAAAACCTCCGGGCGGAGACTGAAACGAAAAAAAAAACGCACCATCACATGCAGATTTCAAAGCATTCCTCGTAGACGGTCTGAACTTCAGTGGCCATTTCTGAAAATTAGTGGACGTGTGGGCGTGGGGTGGCCCCCTGTGGGGTACCGCGGCGCATGATTTACGCTAGCTCCGTATTATGTTTTGACTTTAATAAACAGGGCGTTTGTCACGCCACAGACGGGTCGACGCTTGCATGCTGGACTAAGACGCGTGGTTACAGTTTTAACTATGTAATTGTCACACATGTAATGTAACTAATTAAAAATACACAAAAAACTATTCAAGTTATAGACAGCTTTTGTCAAAAACAATGAAAGGGTACAAATTGAAGACAATTCAAATGACATTTATGTTCATACTGTCACACTCGTGGGAGTTAAGTCATTATGACGTAAATGCATTTAGGAAATACCCTCTTTTTTGACGTTTTCTTAGTACTCATATTACTGTTACAATAAAATAATTATATTATAAAAATACAGATTACTATTAAACTAATTTACGTATTACTTTGGCGTATATTATAAGATATGACTAATCGAATAAAATGTCATTGAATACAAATGAGTAATTACATTTTTCACAAGCTACCTTCCAATTACATGTCATTAAATACTTGACAAAAAAATATGACTCTCGCCCACTTTTCTTCACAGCTGGGCAAAACTTTGTAACGGAAATGAATACCATTTTACAACGTGTTCGACTTCACTGAACGTTCCAGGAGACTTTTAAAATTATATAATCCGTGTATACAATAAGAAAATTAATTATAATGTCCACTTCTTACAGCACAAATAGACGAACGAGAGTGACCAGCAGTTGCAGCAGTTAAGAGCGGTAGTTTTAATTAAACTCAGAAAGTTAGTCAGATATGGGCGCATTTATTTCATTTGAGGGAACAGTTCTGTTGTTTTGGCCCGTGATGGTCACGGATTCGTTTCATTTGGAACTTCGTTATTAGGTTTCCAGCTTCAATTGACTGCTATACTATAAGTAACGGACATGAGACTTAATATCCGGGAATACAGTTATCCTAAATGATAAGTTTTATTTCACTTTGGTAGTCAACTGAAGATATAAATTATTATGAATTATCATTATTAGTCCAGATACAAAAATATTGCGAAAGGTTTCGGGTACGATTCCTGGCTTCAGCTTCAGTCAATCTGGGTGCTGTGTTGCCCTTACCATGGACAAGAAAAAACTGTTTTGTGGTTAATACTTTTTATAACTATAAGAATTAAATATAGCGGTAGCGAGCATCCCCATACGTATTTAGCGCCAAACCTCACTATACGGACTGCTTCCGTTTTACCTGGCCGATGATCGCCATTACAGCGTTTGCGGGCTGCAAACGGGCCGTGGGGGTCCACCGTATAGTTTCACCCCCCTTCCAGCTTTTAATTATAATACTTTATGGCCCAATAAATCACGCCGCCCGTCCCTCGACGCCGCCTCCTAGCCCCCTTTGAAGCATATCAGTTCAATTCTCGCTTGGCGTAATAATTTATAAAGAAATTATTCGCTCTCTGCGCGGGTGGCTTAAGAATGGCTGTGACGTGATCTCCGTTGCGTTGGCGGACGGAATGACACGTGTATTGATTGTACGGCCCGAAGATTTTTTTCTTTTTTCTGTGTCATTTCTATGCGGTTTGTGTTCCTGTTGTATATTGTCTGATTAATATTGCGTTTCTAACATAGGTGTGTTTGTTACACAAAGCTCCTTAATATGTTCCTCTATGAGAATAGTATCGTTTTATGTCATCATTATCAGCCTATTTCCGTCCACTGCTGGACATAGGCCTCTCCAATAGCACGCCACTGATCTCGATCTTCGGCCCGTCGCATCCAACTGCTGCCAGCCACTTTGCGTATATCGTCACTCCACCGTACTTGATCGTACGATAAACTTCCGTGGAGTTGTCCACTTCTGTGGAAACTGATTCCTATACGGAGTAATAATATAGATAAATGACGTAAAACGTTGGTAAATTTTTAAGTACTGTCGTGACATTTAGCAACAAAACCCTACCCTAACATACAATAGAAACATTAAATACAATTAAGGCTACATCTAAGAACATTTTATAAATATCATTCATACTAACAATAAACATATATTTACGTCCACAGTCTTTGATAATCCTCATTACATAGCTAATCACCCCGTATAAACAAAAACTACATTAAATAAATTCGCGCCGCTCCCGACCCCAATAAACAAGGGACATTCACTGAGTGAAAAATGAGTGTTCACTTATTTCGCTCGTTAAGAAGTGTCACGGGCTGACCGACAGCTAAGCGGCCAATCTATCACTCGTCAAAAGTACGGGACTCACATATTTCAGGGAAGTTTCTTGTGCTGTTACAAATAGCTAACTCTCATTCAAACTACCTGACGTAACTACGTTTTTTCTTTTGACCATCTATTCCTCACACCAAGTTGGTTTCTGCGAGATGTTAGTCAGGACTGAGTTGAAACATCTACGATAGATATGCATGTACTGGATATTTGTATTCAAAGGAACAACTTTTTATGGAGATGAATTTTACTTGAAGTCGAAGTCTGGGTTTTATTCCAATGAAATACACACATCCATAATGTGTATAGTGAATTACTTACCCATTAATTACGTAATAATAGTCTTATTAGAAAATCGTTTTCTTCGGGTTGACTCATCATTCACTCAGAAGCAAAGCCTCGCCTATATTTACTCACGGCTACATAAACTAACTCCACCCGTTGACAGAAGAACGAACGAACCGTAAATAAGAAGCCTATCAATCAGTCGTCAAAACTACTCAGGGTTGCCGCATAAGTCACGTTGGGGTAAAAAACGTAGACCTCGGGTGGAGCTGACTGACTTATGGCGTCTGCGATTGTTGCACTTAAAGGCAAAGAGTGAACTTGTACGGGGTCAGAAGGTCTGTTACCGACAAGGAGGTTTTTAGCACTCAAGGGTAAAAAGTGTGGAAAATCTAATTTAAAGGGTCAGAAGGGTAACTGTTACCAACAAGAATGCTTTACACGTTTTTTTTAAATATAAGACGTATTGCAAAAAAAAATTTCTGAATACAATTTTTTTTAAATAACATGCAGTTTTTTCAAATTTGAACGCATGTGTTAATTTGTCGTATACGTGGATACATATAGATATGTGTTTATTTGTATGTTCATTTTAAACTTACAAACGTTCCAGTGAATTTTGTGAAAATTAAGAAACTTCTAGAACAATGACTGTTAGGTATATGAAGAAACTTTGCCCTGACCTTTATAATGCTAACAACTTATTGTTAGACCAGAACATTTACTACAGTTTCAAAATATATCTAATTTTATATCTGGAAACGTTACTTGCTTCTGTGCGCGATAGTGCCCAGTGTAGAATTTGCAATATAATAATGTCCAGTATCTGTTGGACCAGTGCTAAGTGAACCCTAACTAATAAACTGGGGATTGTGGGTTCGATATCTTCTTAAGACGAATATTCATATAATAAGCGGAAGTGTTAATTTTGTGACTGGCATTAAATTTATTTGTAAGAGTATGTCCGTAGAAAACTGCGAATTATTTTATTACAATTATACAATTATACTTTCTAATGAACGTTTCCTTCAACTACACTACGCCACATAGGCATGTAAGGATTGACAGATCAATGGTTTTGCACCTCTGCAACAATACTCTTTGCACCTCCGCAATTCGTGGCAAACGTGAATGATTTAGAATCGGGACGTTATATACATTACAGCGGGCTGAATGTTACATTACATTATCTACGTAAAAATAAACTATTGATATTTATTCGCCGAGCCTGCTGCCGCGTTCGCAGGCAGTGAGGAACTCAGATGTAAACACGACGTATATACACTGCGAGTACTATCTGTATACACAGGGTGATATGATTGTGATCAGCCTGAACAAGAGATATCGAGATAGTATTTTTGGGCTTTTTATTAAGATTCGAAAAACGAATTGCGAATGATTTGATAATGTACTTTCTTCACCCAACAGTGGGAATTAAAAAGGTTTGCAACCATTCCCTTACTGTACTTCTGTCTTTAATTTCGACCAATTGAATCAATACAATCACTCTGAAATTATAACTTTGACAATATAAATGAAAATTAACTAAATTACCGGATATTTTAAGAAATGACTGGTCAGAGGTAGTAACGAAGGTCCTAGATTGCAGGTAAACGGTTACTGCAGTTGGACAAGTCCATTGACCGAGAACCATACGTTTGGTAAACTGTGGGTACCTAACTGCCAAACGACTACCGCTAGTGGAACTTCTGAAACAAGTTAAAGAAATATATGACAGATAATATCATCGTCAAAATATTTACGCTTCGATTCATTCCATTGCTTGTTCTTATTTAAACTTCTAGGACTTCGTGACCAGGTTCGTTATCTAAGTATATATCTAGTCCTATAGACCAAAAGTTGTCTTATAGTACACACACACTACATATATGTATGTAGGCTTTGGTTTATAAATTTATTTAGTCAGTCGTTTTGGTCTGTTTTGAGGAATCCATAAATATGGATTTGTGTTACGAATGTATCTAGTAACATTACAGAATTATAATTTACAATAATTTTCAATGGATTTTATTATATTTTCATTCATTATTACCCTATTTTTGTCCACTGCTGGACATAGGCCTCTCCAATATCACGCCACTGAGCTCGATCTTCGGCTTGTCGCATCCAACTGTTGCCAGCCACTTTGTGTATATCGTCACTCCACCTAGCTGGAGGGCGTCCTACGCTACGTTTGACAAGACGCGGTCTTAATTTTATTCTTCAATGGATATTAAGTGTAATTTTTTTTTCGTCCTACTATTGGGCATCGAGTTTCCACCAAACATGGGAGGTGTGGAAGTTACTCCAGAACCACAAACCGCACATTGTTCTTAACCAATATATCGAAATATAGATTTTACGAAACATCAAATTACCGGAAGTGAAACCTGTGTTCGTTACTAAACGGTTCTGAAATGACTACCTAATTCGATCACGATAAGCATGCTAAATAACATAAAAAATGTTATGCACATCGTCCATTTGTTCGGAAGTGCGCTTCAGTGGAACCAGCAGTCCAGATTACGTAACCCAGCGACGGTTATCGTGCATCACTCAACCCGCCCGCTGCCTCAACCCGTTTCCGCTCGCTTAAAACTTGGCACAAGAGTGGGGGTGCGTGCAAATATGACAAATTTATGTAAAACGGCCCCCTCTTTGTGCGGCAAGGCAGCGGGGAAATTAGTGCTCATTTTGTATGATGTTTATGAGTGCTGGAGCAGTGTGCGCTTCAAAAATATATATGTATGGTAATAGCGCCCGCGGTTTCGTCTGGTAATGATATCGATTGTCAGAGAACTGTTCTGTTTGTTTGTGCATGCATATCCACTTATATATGTCATTTGTTATTTACTCTTCAGTGTTTGCCCTCTATTTTTAGGAATTTATTGATTCACTTTATATTGTAATGTCGGGATCATTATAACTATTGACCAATATAATATATTTAGGGCAACACATTGCAACATCAATAAAATCAAAAATCCAAATGTTTTCAGAAAATATAATATTGTTTTTTATGTCACGGAATATAATAATATCAATATATGTCGTTCAATTAATAAACGTATGGAATTTTTCATAATAACGAATGCTTACCGATAACCCAACAACGATTAAAACAGAACCCTTATTTAACTACAATTGTCAAACTAGGACAGCTACTAACTCGTAGTAGAGGCTACGATACCTTCTTAAACCTTTGGTAAAGACCGAGATTTCGGAACATCATCTGTGTTGTATTTAAGTAGAGGTATTCCAAAACCCTTTAGAATACCTCTACTTAAATACAACACATTTAACGGAATATATCTTCCTTGACAACAAAGAAATGACGACCTAATTAAGCGATAGCTATCAAAAGTATATAAAAGGAAATGAAATTTTCCTCTCACATTTACTCAAAGACTAAATTAATACAATTTGCGTTCCAACCCACGACTCCTCGGCGATCGCCGTTCGATTCGCCGCCCACCGTCTGCACAAGCCTCGCGTACCTCAGAGCAGAAATAAGCAGTAGAGTGAACTTTCTAATAATATAGCAACATATACAAAAGAGAGAATGAAACATCAAGCGAGAGATAGAGAAACATAAAGATCATAACATCACGCTCGCATTTCTAAAGGAGTAGACAACAGAGTATAATACTTTGACTTTTCATCATTTATGAAACTTTCCATGACACAGTAGAAGAACCTATTTAAAAAAATTTAGATAATTTCATTTACATAAATACATATATTTTGTATTAATATTGACATGACTCAGAGAATGCTTGCTACTTTCACATGTAATTAAATTATGAACTGACTACATCACATGATTTTTCAGGATAACTCTATTATTCTAGGCGAATCTTCGCCGGGGTCTCACTGCGACCAGCTGACGGCAGTCCATGAAAAAGATTTTCGGATAGGTCAAAAACCAGTCAGACTTGAAACACCACGTAAATTACGACTAAGTCGATCATGTGTAAAGATACACCAACGGAACGTTAAACAATGAGCGTCTATGTGGTTGTAGCTCTCAGAGCCTGACAGATAGAAGTCAGATTTATGTGTTTACAGCATAAATCAGGCGACGTCACCGGTGTTGCCGTCTTTTTTCGTCTCCTCGTCTGCTCGCTATATATCATAGCTCTGTCGTTTATGTCTTCCGCGCTTCAAGAATTTTGAAGATTTTTCTCTCCTGTAATAGCACGGTGAATGACCCCCATGGACATTTTAAAAACCACATAAACATGTCACGGTTTTATGTAGGTAGATGTAATGGCATTTTTTGCTCTCCCTTGAGATTTATTTTGATTTTTCATATACATATGAGTGAAGGTGAGGGTAGTCGTAAAATGTTCGAGAAAACGTTTTTCTTTCTCTTTTTCATTTAGTGAATTTGTGATAATACCAGCCAGACATATGTATGTATGTGCCTGTGCAACTTGCGAACATATTTTTCTTTTTGGAACAGTTAATTATCAGGTACAAAATGAGCAGAACTTCAAGTGAAAGCCACAACAATCTGTTATAGAAACCAGCAGTTAATTAACATGATTATTATTATTAACATCTTCAAGTATAACAGCTAATATATTAAATCGATCTACTTAAACTTTAACTACGAAATATTACACGTAATCACCGGTGATTGAACAACACGCGCTGAATAAAATAAGTCGAACCTACCTCCAAAACCCGACGCCAGTACATCGGCAAGCAAGGTCAACGCGCGAAAATTATGCCGCGATGTCGCGACCACGTCGCCAGATCAATCATCGTCTTCTCAACGAGATTACCAGCTGTCGCGAGCAGGATTAATAAAGTTATGAACTGTTTACGTTCCATATATGTTCGAACAATCCAAATACAAAGCTGAAGAATAAAATGTTGAATTCTTTTTCGTTTCGTCTGTAAATAATTTGATTACGAATATTGGCCGGCTTCAATCTACGATGAAACGTACATATATATTCACTCCATGTTCTAGGCAATTATTTCAAAGCATTCCACGCGACGGCAACCAGGTGGAGCGCGACAGAATAACAGTAGGAATGGCAATTTTTCACTACACTATAAATTCGGGTAATCCACACGACGGGATGTCGCGATGTCGCGGCGACGTCGCCAGTTCAATCATCGTCCTCTTAACGAGAGGAGCAGCTGTTGTGAGCGGGATTGATAGAGCTATAAACTATATTTATAGCGGCTAGAACCGTTCGAGAATAGTTGTGATGCGTGTTAATACTGCCGGATTGTACGGCGACTGTGAATTTTGGATATGCTTTTTTTAAATGTTATTTAAGCACCGCCTTGGATCCTTGTTTCAGTGGACAGTGAACTTTCCTACTTAGATCCTACAGTTGCTGTGAGTACGAAACTTCAATCTTCATGCTGTACTCGTTTGTTAATGTTCCTACTGTAGAAAATATTTTTCGAAAATTCTACACACTGAAAGAATATATCGTATTTTTTAATTAAACAGTAGAAATTGTTTCTACAGAAGGAGTAGCCCATAAATACATACATATATTTATATCAGATTAAAATACAGAAAAAGACTTCCACAGTATATCCGGCGGTCAAGGACCTCCAAAAATCTCAGCTGCTACACCCAGCGACAATGTTTTGACGCAAATGAATAAGTAATCTGACCCTTAACTAAACGAAATGAATATCGATTAATTAATTAAATAAAAATTAAATAATGTAGTGCCGCATCCATCGCTCAACATCACTCCAGTGCGATAACATCGTAAACAGACGCACCCACACAGCGGCACGT
>DWJK01001880.1:0-15821 GCA_018248815.1 Croniades pieria auraria
CTTGTCCAACTGTCACCGGCACTAATTTGGTACACAGTCGTAACTATTTATATATCTACACACACACACACACACACACACACACACACGCACACGCACACGCGCACGCGCACGCACACGCACACATACACACACACTAACACGCGCGCGCGCGCACACACACACACACATATATATATATATATGTATTTATGTATATACACAGCTTACGTTTAATATATTTAAGCGGTATAACAAAGAGATTCTTTTTGTACTTTTATAATGCTGTAAATAAATAAAACTTTTGTCATCTGCCAAATGTATATTTTATTCTTCTTCATCTATTGAAACCATAACTAAAAACGTGACATCACATGGTCATTGTCACTATCATCATCTACAGATTATTTTGAGCGGGTGGTTGAAGAACGCGAACATTGCGCTCTCTAACCAATAAACATGTTTTCAATGGCTTATATTTGCACATTTTAAACGAATATCTTAGTATTTTTGGTCGTAACAAAGCCAATTCTATCAATGCCAATGTTACTAGTTAAATAAAATATAGTGTCGACTACAGAATATATGTAAGATTTTTAACATATATTTATACAAAATAAAATAATATCATTAAATTTAATTAAAATCAAACTTTACTGGCGGGGTCAAAGGTTTCAAGGTGTACGAACACGTCAGATCTCGCGAGGGTAGAACAAAAAGGCCGTAATCGCCGTGCTAAACATGTAACTTACGCGTTTGATTGAATTACAATGGACCGTACAAAATGTGTCTCGATAAATTCAAATGTGCCCCGGCAAATGTCATGCTGTTAAGCTGAGGCCTAATAACCGTAAAAATTACTTTTTTAACGTAACATCACTTCTGTAATCCCCGGAGGCGTAGGTAGAGGAGTTAGTCCACTCACACGATGGATTGAAACATGCTAATTACGTAAATGACAGTATATTTACGTTTTACTAATAATTACCTCAGTTACTAATAATCACATTCGTATGAAGCATTTTGATAAAGTTTTTTTACTTTCCACTTTACTAATATCAATGTTTAAGGCTGTCTAATATTTGTGGCATCATTACTTTTTTTTTTATTCGTATGAAGCATTTTGATAAAGTTTTTTTACTTTCCACTTTACTAATATCAATGTTTAAGGCTGTCTAACATTTGTGGCTGTCTAACAATTACATTAATATACGAAAACAATTTTTCAAATCCGACCGCTAGTTTTACAGATTATTGGGAAAAAATAAACAGGATACTTACGGCTTTATTATATTATAATAATGATTCTTTAGATAATCATCATCGTCATCATCATCCTTAGCCTATGGCAGTCCACTGCTGGACATACGGCTCCACCAACGAGCGGCATTGCGCGCACATATGTTTTTCGGGATGACTCGACCAGAACAAGCTATACCCCAAAACATACGTGAGTTAAGTCGTTACATATGTACATATATTAACAATATTAATAATTAAGAAAAACAACATGTTTTTATTGTACGTAACATTTATTACTATTACAGTGCTTTAGTTTGATACATTAATATAAAACCAGTAAACATATAAAAAGTTTATTCGAAGTGGTCTCTATTGGCTGCAATACAGTCCTTTAAACATTGAGGCCAGTTATCATTAGCAGCACGCACTTTTTCTATGGGAAAATTCTTCACTGTCAATTGTATGGATTGTTTTAGGGACTCCAAATTATCATGGCGTTTAGAGCAAGCCTTACTCTCTAAAACTAACTATAAATCATAGTACAGTGGATTAAGATCAGGATTAGATGACGGCCAGTCTTCAGGTCTGACGAAGTCCGGAACGTTCGTTTGTAACCAAGATTGGGTGAATCGAGCTTTGTGACCCCGCGCCGAGTCTTGCTGAATGGATCATTCTTGGTTATTGAACATGATGTTCTTAAGAGGCTTAACTGCCTTCTCAAGAATGATATTTTGATACACTTGTGCCGATATTTTGATACCTTTTTCACAAAAATATGGCTCAGTCACTCCTTCATAGCTACCACCCCACCAAACCATCACTGAAGTCGGATAATGCCCACGTTGTACTCTGTTAACTAATTGGGAAGCTTCTTTAGAGATTTCAGCATAAATACGGTCATTTTGTTTGTTAAAATATTGCTCCATTGTAAAAATTTTCTCATCCGTAAACAAATTTTTTCTGTGACCCTTTGCGTACCGCTTGAGTAGTTTTTTTGATTTTACCACCCTATTCTATTTTAAATTATCAGTTAAGAAATGACGAGTGCGTCTCTTATAGGCTGCAAGTCCTAAGTCGTCTTTTAAAATACGTGTTAATGTTCTAGGTGCTATATTCATCTCAATGGCGCGTAAATAAGAAAACACAATGAACAATACTATAAAAATGACAGATTCCAAATTCAAAAGTAATATTTTGTTTATTCATAATTGTAACAGTATTTATGGCCAGACTAAGCATATAGCTACTTAGATGCTTTTTTGTGGTCAACCAGTTGTAAAAATGCTTAAGCTCATCACACAAATATTTGAACTGGATTGGAATCGGACCTACGACCGACGGCTCAACACTAAGTTTCACTAAACCCTGAATTAAAATTACGTAACATCACGTCAGTGATTCCCTAAGGAGTAGGCAGAGGAGTTTAGTAGACTCCGACGTTTTACCAGTTACGTACACTTGCTACAATGGAATAGGCGGTGAGTTTAGTTTATTCTCCTAAAAATCCTATATTGATATGTCTTGAAGACATAGCTAGTTTCGCTGAATATGTATATAAAAGAAAAGTAACTAGGATGTTAAAATATATTGCTTTTTTTTTTAATTTGTCATAGTTACAGTTATTGTAGAAAAGAACTGCAATTAGATATAACGCATGTATTATATGCGTTTAAAATATTATATGTAATAAAAAAACACTCATTTTTTAAGTGCGTACTGTCAATGTCAGACATATTATAGTCTGTGGTCAAACAGTGGCACAGAGTAGAGAAACTCAGTAATATACACAATTTACAATTGATCGATTAACAATTATAGAATTGTAGTCGAATTTGGACAACTCTTCGGACTCTAATGAATGCTGCTTGCGGAATCTGCATGCGGCAAACAGAGGAATGGGCGCGATGGCGCTCAATAGGGGGAGCCCTATGTTCAGCAGACCATTAAGATAGGCTGACGGTAATACTGATGATGAGAAAGTTCGGCTTCTATTTTACAGAAATTAACAAATACATAAGGCATTGTTATTTTCAGTACATAAGTCCATATCGTCCCTATCGCAAGCCATTTGATAGCGACAGATCTGTATGTATGTAAATCTATTAACTGAGAGATATCAATAATCTTAACTTTGAATCCTCGTTCATTCATATATATATAGCTAATAAAAATTGTATATAGTATAGGAAATATATATATAGTTTGTTAGTCGTCTTGTCACAGTAGCATATGTTCCATCTTTTTTGGAATTTAATGTCCGTGTGCCATTTGTTCCAAGTTTTATATTATTAGTAATGCGTTATTTTTATTACTGATATTGTCATTAAAACGTAACATTGTTATCAATATAAAAGTTCAGAATATACACCTAGCCTCTAATAATAATAATAATAAACGACTCAATAACATTCCACTGTTGGAATATGGGTCTCCTCTCACTCCGGGGATGCTGGGTTCAAATCCATGGCGCGCACCTCTTTACAAAAGCGCGTTTTAAATTTAAATATCACTTGCTAACGGTAAAGGAAAACATCGCGAGGAAACCTACACATCTTAGAAGTTGAAAAAAAATTTCTAAAATGTGTGAAGTCTACCAACCCGCACTTGGCCAGCTTGGTAGACTATGGCCTTAAGCCTCTCAATATGAGAGAATACTCATATTCCAACAGTGGAAGGACAAATGCTTCGATTATTATTATTCAAACAACCAATTTATGTTTATCTAAAATATCGGTAAACCATTGGGTTGATCCGCAGTTTAAATTCATCTATGCGATACCGTCCTTAGACACAGCGGACCATGAAAAAAATCGAAAGCTAGTAGCTTCCGATCACAGTTTACGGAAACGATTTTAAACCTAAAGATTATACAAATAGAGCTCAATTCTCTATCTTTAATATGTTTGACATGCACATAAGTCCTAGTGTGACCACATGGCAGGGCTCACACGAGATCGTCGAAGACATTTTTTTTCTTGGCATTTGTTCATTTAAATTAATAATGTTCATTACATTTATATAAAATATGTGTACGTTAATATGGTAACGAAAAAGTATTCATAGGATATATAAGGGCTAAGGGAAGCTGGTGACAAAAAAATTTGTATGTCCGTCTGTACAGGTCGTCGTTTTAATGTCATGACATAAAAAAAAACTACCAATATAAAAAAAACCATCCAACCCTACATGTAGTTTTGGAGGGCTTTTTTTTTTGGGTAGTGATTTAACTTTTCTCATATACATACAAGGGTTGATATATAGGTTAATGCCTCTCACGTAATCATTTATATTAATAGGAATATTTATATTATTAACAAGTTATACTAACTGACACTAACAGTCCTGAGCCTGCTGTTCTGTCGAGGTTGCGAATAGATAAACCAAGAGGGAGGGGAGGAGGCAGCAACCACATGCGACGACTTTTCTTATCTGTGCCAACTAAACCATGACTTACCCACGCCGTCTCAGACACAGTTCTATTATATAATTTGTCCATTTCTTCATATGGTTATTTTGAGTGCATGTCCCGTTAAAAAGCGTTATATGGTCACCATCAATAGCACCTAGCACGCACAACGCGGGCCAGTTTATTGTGTCGAACAATTGTGGGTATCCAACGTCAGCCGGCGTTTAAAAAAATATAACACAGTTGCGAGTTCATTACCCGACTCGCGTTAGATTCCATTGTATTCGCTATATATATATTTTTTTGTCTCTCCTGCTAGGTATAAATGTATGTTTACAGTGTTTGAGATAGATTTAGATAACTAAGTCTTTATCAAACAGTCAATATAAGTCTAGTTGTTTTTAAATCTAGAATGATCCAGATTCAAAAAACTGTACATATTTATATCTTAGAAAAACAAATTCCGAATGTGTCGAATTTTAACTTTTTAAATTATTGAAATGCAAAAGCGAGTTTAAGTGACGTTTGATTATTTTAAATAAGCCTAACGGGCCACCTGGTTTAAATGATGATCGTCGTATTTTTTGTCTTACTGCTGTGTAATTTTTAGCTGCCTCAGTCATATGTTTATAAATACCTACCACAACTAAAACTATACAATAAAATTGCAGTAATTATACAATAAAATTGCAGTAATTTAAAACAAAAGACAGTTGACAATAAAACCAATAGCTTCTCCACCTATTTCATAGTGGTACTCAAACGTAACCGGTGAACGAAGTGTTCTACACCCTTCTGACTACTCCTTCGGGGATTACAAGCGTAATGTTACGCTTTTATTAAAACCAAAAGGCTGTAGTGCCCTAAGATTTAATCGCGGTGATACCAACCATCATCAGTTACACGCTATTTCCTGATCGTAACAGTAGATTCGATTCTCGCGTGACTCTTTTGTAGGGCACACGAATTGAACCATTGGAAACCTTTAAACAAGCATGGCCGTTATGCCGTCGTGATTAGTTCCGGTTTTGCTTACACACGTAATGGCACATATGAACTGTTTGGATTTTAACGTATTTGGGTTACCGTAACTAGCACTGATACATATGTTTTTATTAGTGTCTCAGTCGCGCTCTGGGGTTCCCATTCAGGCGTTTACCTATGACTAGAAATTCATGCGCTTTTCTGAAGATTATTTTTCTGTAATAGTTAAGAAAACATTGAAAGTCTACCTACACACCTTAGACATACAAACTCTTGGCCAAAATAGCAGACTATGGACTTAACCCTGTCCATCACGAGACCAGACCGGTCCCAAAACAATGGATAATGGATTATAACGCTATAAATTAAACATTTCCATTTTTCTCGGAACTGCTAGTTGCTGAAATACATTCGTTCTTCGGCGTGTAATATTTTATCTTATTAAAACAACCAGCGAATGTTGTCACGTAAAATACCATAATACGAAAAGAGAAAAATCCAAAATGAAACGATGATATCATACAAGCGCCCCATAACAGGCGATGGCACGGTTCGTCACGAACCCACGACTCGTTGCTAAACCTGCAACGTCTGCGCGACCCAGTTGCTCTCTAAGCCTTTAATCACATCTACAGACACGTCAGAGACAATATGGGAGATTAACAAGACGTTGACTTGACGCACTTCATAATAGTCACAATAATTATTTGAATGTGGAAGCTCGGCGGATCTGCTAGGATGGGGACATTTGGCACTCCGTACCTACCTACCCCGTGAGGGACTTGGCGTGAAGATCTCTATGAATGTATACAATAATAATAATAATGAAAATATCTCCAAATTGTTCCTATTATAAACTTTTAACCCTCCATCTGCTCATTTATTACTCGCTTCACATAAAAAGAAGTCATGTGATATACAAATACATATATTCCAAAAGCTTAACGGTTCGGCGAAAGGACAGCAATAAGAGACAATGGAATGATGAAAAAATTGATGTTGATTTTGACGTTTATGATGATGGCGTAGATGAAGCTTTCAATGATATTAATTCTGGTGCATAACTAGCAAAGACAATTATACCACGCAGTGAACAAAAACATACCGTAAAATTACATGTTGCCAGAAAATTGCAAAATTCACACATTAGTGAAATCGTTGCAGCACGTAGTTTATTTATAAATGTAGCCAATCATTCAATTATGTAATTACATTTAAATTTGCACCCGCACTTCGGTTCGAGTCATTTACGTAATGCAGCAACAAGTGATGATGACATTATGATGGTAACACTGATGTTTTTCTATTCATAAATCAACATTCACAATAACCGATGGACGTTAGGAAACCTACCGTTATAAGGCTGCTGTGTGATCTTAGCTCTGCTAAATTCCACCTGTGTAGTGTAGTGGACACATTGATGTATGTGGAACAAGCACGACAAATCTGCAAGGATAGGGATATTCGGTACTTCCGTCTCTCTGCCTACGCCTTGAGGAATTTGACGTGAAGATATTCTGTCTAATACTGAATTAGGGGTCAGTACACGCTGTTGTCTCGAGTTATTGTTAAAATAAGTGTCCTTTTGCTGTAACGAGTTTTCCGGAGTCGTCGAACGCTTCATTATCTTGGTTTTTCCTTAAGTGATCTCTGGCCTATTGGTTTACTGGCGCGATGTTACGTATATCTTCTGTCTATGCCAAAAGTATTAGATATCTTACTTGTGGATCAGGAAACCAGCTCCAACAAACTGTGTCAGCACAGCTGTGATTGGCAGTTATGATAATGTAGATAGGCACACTCGCATTACTCGATTCTTAAACAGCTGAGATTGTATTTGACGGACTTGACAAAAGTAAAATTCTTCATGACTTGATTCATACACCATTCCATTCCCCATAATATTGAAAAAAACTACTTGTTCAGATATTGGTTCACGCGAATTAAGAAATTATAAAAATTGAAGAACAACCCAGCAAAGTATGTGGCTTGGCGACATAATAGTAACAAAATTTACTATTTTATGCAACTGTGATGCCCTACTTACATGGCAATGTGTCTCATTTTGGAAACCGTATTCTGCAATAGATACGACCGTAGTTACTATAGTCAACCAACTTACTCTAAATAATACATTTTTTCTTTCTGATATGCCGCCACTTCAAGCGACTCATCTTGAATTTTTTCGCCTTTATCTACGTCATCTTCAGTTTTAATTGTGTTTAAAATACAACCTCAAGCATCGAAACGTTTTGAAGAATTATGTATTTATATACTACGATCGTCAATTTTACTCTTGTGTAACCGTACTATTAATTCATAAGCAAAATTAAAGTGTATAACTGCGAGATGGATATTCTCAATAGTAACATACGGTGCCCGGTGTGTTACACAAATGTTAACTTTCAATGCTACCATATTCTTAATGACGGCTACCTTGTTATGAAATTGTGTGAAGTGTCAATGTTTTCATAAATTAGAGAGTTGTATTTAATTGGCCAGTTGTACAAGTAATTCGGGGGTATTATGGCAAGAGATTTGTAACCTACAACGGTTTTTTAAATGAAAAGTTCCGCTATCTCAATAGCATTGTAAATTTTTTGTCACTGAAGTTCTAACAATTATTCTCGGATTGTACACTTCACAGGATTAATTTTTTGTTTTCTGTTGCACGGAAAAAGTTGTGAATATGGAATTCGAAAGGTAATCTGTTTTTATAAGATTACTCTTAATCATTATGTCAACTCTTTTATTGTTCTACTGTTTCAAACGGGTCCCTTGTCACTGTATAAACAGAGGGTTTCTAAGTTGGATTTCGCCCTCAGACCCAACTGAAATCCATAGATATATATATTATACATAGATTAGGGAAGCCTGCCTAAAATGTCTCCAAAAAAAAGAAAAAGCAAATGAGGCTGGCCACTTATCTCTCTGTCTCTTCCTACTCGCGCACGTACAGGTAGCACTAGCGTGAGATATGCGTCAGTAGTGAGATAGAGAGAGATAGAGATAGGGGATCGTGATCGTTTCTCTCTTTCTAATCGGTCGACGTTGCCGCTTACAGGCAGCAGTACGTCTTCCCTACTTTATAATTATATAACATCTCTATGCCGAAATCTAAAGCACGTCTAAATCACAATGTTCACGTCATTACCGTCATTGCGCCTTTCATCATCTTCTGCTTGTTGCAAAAAAACTTCCTTATAAATTTAAAAACTATTTGAGTTAAATACGAATTTCAAGAGCTTTTTTGGGTCAATTTCCGTATCTGTCTTTATAAATATTTTTGTATCTACGGTCGTGTGACGAGCTAAGATAAATATTTTATGTCTGCAAAAAGAAGTTATATAAAAAAATAGCATCACATCTGTAATTGTAAAGGGTAAATCTGTAAAGAGGTAGGCAGAGTAATGCAGTAAACTCCCACTAGTAACATAAAAAGTGTAAAATTGTATCCTCACGGTCAAATGTAGAGTCGCTACGAATCTGTTGCCAATGTTGATGCAAATGTACAATTATTTGATCAGCACATTATCATCAATGACCATTGTATTCAATACCACCTAAGTAAATTGAGAATATTTGAACGAACATTTCAGTAAATGGAATATTCACTGTCATATTATTATTGTAAATTTCGCACGATTTAATAACATTCGTAATTCTATATGTATGCGTTTTAGAAGAATCTTGATGCAACATAAAGAAAAATATATTAGCATACGTTACTGTCAAAAATCTCAATATTGTTTAGATACACAATGGGTACAATAGACACGGATTTAGTTTTGGTGCTGTTTTTAATTTAAACGGATTTCTGTGTTAAATATGATTTTATTATTGTTTGAATAACTTTGGTATTACTTTGCGTAACTGTATAATAATTATTCCAATATTACTAATTTTAACGCTGGAATCACTACTATATATGAATAATTCAAAGGCTAAAAGGACCAATGTTCTTAACACTATTAAACACTATTTCGAAAAGACATGAAAAATATTCTATAATTGGGTCAAAAATTAAAATAGGGGGCTTTTTTATTTAACCACAGAAATAAAAGTAAATTGCGCACATTATGACACAACAATGAGCTCAAATGAAAGAGCGTCGACAGTATGCAATGACAGTGGAACCAAGGTAAGCCTTTGATGTCGCCTCCCTTCTCTTTTGGCTACAGGATGTAAGTTGCCGTCAATTTCGTTATAGGAGAGTCAAGCGCACATCCTATGAACGGTAGGGTTGACGAGGTTTACTTAAAAAAACATTTTATACAATAAAAAATATGTCAAAGTTAATTGTAATTCTACAAGGCAATATATTAGGACCACTTAGTTTCCCTCTTGTATACGCAAAATCGTCTAGTTTTCAAGTATATTTATTGTTTCATTATTTATGTTTGTTTGTGAACTGTATTTGCGAAAATACTAAAATAATAAAAGTAAACAAAAGAATAGCAAAACTGAATTTATATAAAGACATGCCATGACTTTTATTTTATTGCCGTCAACACCAAAGTCATACACACACAGTCATAAATTAAATTCAAAACGAAGTAGATCTTCCAAATGATGAAAATACCCACCACGGCGAGTTGACACAGCCCTTTGCATCAGTAACCGAATACTTACAAGGGCATTCCACCGATGCTGCCTCTAGACAGACATGATCACCACATCATTGTAAGAAGTTAGTTAATTCATGCACTCCAAGTAACGAGTTCGTGAGCGAGCTTAAGAAAGCTTTTTAACACTAACTGAGTGCGCACGACGCGTCTTTCATTAGTACTGAGGTTAAAATGGTAATATTGGGAAGGTCAACTTTAATTCGTGTTGCTGATTTGAGATAGAACAAAAGCGGCGAATAAATCACAATGTGTGCCATTGTTATTCAAATTTTTTGACCAGGCGAAATTTTTTTTCTAACAATGTCAAGGCCATGGTAGGTAGAAATACAGCCTATTAATGATATTTTAACAGCTATTAAATAATTCAATAATAGGGGTGTAGACACTGATTGATAATAAATGCAAATTATATTTTTTCTGATAGTTCTATATATAAAAACTCCGAAAATCATAATA
Source organism: Croniades pieria auraria (assembly GCA_018248815.1). Taxonomy (NCBI): domain Eukaryota; kingdom Metazoa; phylum Arthropoda; class Insecta; order Lepidoptera; family Hesperiidae; genus Croniades; species Croniades pieria. Next base: position 10,696 of record DWJK01001880.1, read on the forward strand.
CTAAGTTGCATTTTAAGTTGTATTTTTAATAATGTAACGAAAAAACAATATTTTTAGGTTTTGTCACTTGATATCGATCACCAATCGCAGCACGGTGACGTCACGGCCCTCTAAACATTCTGGCGTTTAATTATAATTGGGTTTGTTTTCTAGGTAAACTGCGTTATTTGATCTAAAACTGATAAGATTAACGAATTATTTTAACAAAAATGGAACCTGGATTTATAAAAGGCAACAGCTCGAATTAGCCGATAATTGATATACTAATGATAGGTAATTAATTACTTCGCAACAAATGCCAACTTCTGCAGAATTTAGGAACGTAAAAACATCAATTAAAGTAACATATTTCTCATAAAGATATTTTACTTTGTCTTGAGATATTTGTTTTATCCTAATGTTTTCTAGTATATGTATATGTAAATCTAATTGAATTAAAGTATTCTTACGTTATCAGAAGTATAGAGTGATAAATTGACAAAGAAAATTATCATAAAAACCTGGAAGTATGTACCTGAGATCACATAGGAAAATCTTCACTTTTGTCAATACATTCTTGAGATAGCACTTCTTGATTTTGGGTCATTATACATTCTTCTGTTAGAGCTTTTCTTTGCGTTTTAACAGGTGTAGGTACTTCGGGTCATATCAGTAGACATACATTTCCGGCAAACAAATGGCAAACAATTAAGTTTCATGTGTATTTGAGATATGATACCTGTTACATGGTATTGCGTGTAATTTTCCATATCATTAAGCATCTAAAATAATACATTTACTGTAGAAAACATTTAACTATAGAGCTACTTAATTTAAATAATGTTATTGATTTTAAACAAATTGCGGGTCATAACACCTGTATCGCTTTAAAAAGTTTATTCCACCTAATGCATTACGTATGCTAAAGTAATATTTGAGCGGACAGAATTTCAGGGAAAAGAGACCGCTATGGGCAAAAACAATTCGAAATTTAGAATCATAACAAAAATACTACACTTACATCAAAATGATCGTCACAAAAATATATATTTTTCGATTTAGGTGATTTTTCTCTTCTCGCAAGCCATAACCACTGTTTTCGTATTTCTGGAGCTTTTGGCACATACACAAACAGTTTTTAGGTTGTCTTTATTGTTGTACTTGTATACTTTGGCACCGTACAATATTTGTAGAACTTAGAATCCATTTTATTATTTTCGAAATGTATTAATTCCAATAAAAAACACAATTGCAGTAGCTAACTATCAACAGATGCGCTTTGTCTAAGCGGCTGTGATGTCGTTCGTCCGCCATGACAGTTCGTACGCGTTTTGGCGCGAATTAAAAAAATGAAAACAAGAAAGTGTAATTAAATTAAAAATACGATTATATATTTACTCAATTTTTTTTTGTATCAACGAAAACACCTGTATCAATGAAAATTTATTTTTTAAAACTGTTTACATCCCTATTGCGCACCGTTGTTACGGTAGAATGTATACATACAAAAATGTAAATTTATTTTTGTTTAGTAAACACCTTTGTATGGTTACATTCGTGCAATTAATTATTATTATTGATATATTACGTATATATTGCGCTAATTACGAATTATGTTGCAAACTTGTTGCAAAACGATGATGTCATTGGATGTAAACCTCAACCCATTCTCGTCGTTAATTTATTGCTTATTAATGTATGGTATATAATTATTGTTCACTTTATCATGTCATTATTATTTTTGTATTTGCGTGTGATATAGAAAAGGCGATTTTGATAGAGATTTTATAAATTAAATGAGGTACTTTATTCACCAAAAGTGTAGTTTTAGAAGGATCTGCTAGTTTTGGATCTTTACCGGGGATTTTTCTTTTTTATGAATTCCGGCTGGACGAAGCGAGGTATATGGTCGGGCTATTCCAAAAATTATACGTGAGTTATGTTGTATGATTAAATAATGTATATACTCACGAAACGTTCAATAGTCAATTTAGTTAATTGTTCTTAAGAGCGGTAGTTATATAATGATAGTCAAGGTCGGTCTTTCAAGCAATAAGGAAGCAACTTGATGTTTGTTCATCAACTTAAAACGTATGAATAATTGTTTAACAATTATACACTGGAAATTCAATCGTAACCGCCATGTTGTTTTTCAGGTCTCCATTCCGATCTCTCCCTGACATCACTCGATGGGGAAGAAGGTGAGACCCTCCGTCGCGGTGCTTTGGCAGCGGCGTGTGCTGATGCTGTCGCGGCATATGCCACCCTTGAAGGTTCTCGAGTCCGGGATTCCATTGCCGCTCATGCTCGTCGTGCATTGGAGCGAGAGAGACAAATAGACGAGAAGAACGAGATCATTGCTGATCTGTCATCTAAGGTATGTATACCTGCTGGTGCTATATATGTAACTGGACGTAAAACAGTCATGATGAATTTGACTTGCGCATTCTATTCTGCCATAAACGAGTTTCTCTCTGAGGAAACAACGGTACGATATGAAAAGGGTCTTCAAACAATGTGCTACAAAAGCTGTTTGAGGCTGACGGAAAATTTTCATTTAGCGTTGAAATTTAAATTGGAAATTTTATTTGTGTAGGTTCACAAATACTGCTTTCATAAGCGTTAAGCATTTCATGAGCATAGGTACAGTGGAATCCATTGTGAATAGCCTGAAGAAAAGAGTCTCAGCGTGCCCAAAGTGGTTTCTCCGTAGATATTATAATAAGTGGTCAAACGCGACTTAGCGGAGGCCTATGTCCAGTAGTGGACATAGACGGACAGATAAAATGTTTCATCACGCTTATAATCCCCGAAGGGGTAGGAAGAGGAGTGTAGTACAATTCCACGTTTCCCACTTACGTATAATTCCCATGAAACAGGCGGTGAGCCTATTGCCATACTCCGGGCATTGATCCAGACTCCGAGCCACTACTAGAAATTCTAAATTAGAAAAATATAATAACAAATAACTCTTTCCTTCAAGTAAACGTGTGTTCCCAAGTTTTAAATCTCTATCCAAGAATTAAGAGTATTTTTACGAAAATGTAGGAACATTTTAAACATAGCTCTTTTATTAGTATTCGCAAAATATTTCTTGATATTATGAACACGCGTTGATGAAAATATATCTACCTAATTAAATAAATTCATGTCTTTGTCAATGATACATAAATTAAAGTTCTAATAATCAAAATGTCGTGTTTCTCCTACTTTGTTTAGTTCGCTTAACTTAGCGTCTACCAAACTTGCAATACCTGTAAAATTCGAGTCGCTTTTAAAATTTTACTCGCCTTGTTAAACCGCACCTGGAACTTCGATCTTCATGGCTCTAGTGTTAAATTCATTACAGTTCTTGCGAATGAAATCTATCCATTCCTTGTGGAATTTGAAACCACATTGCTTTGTTACGATATCCAAAGTGGTAATATCAGTGTCGACAGCTCTCGTCTCGTGTCCAACGAACGGTATGTCCACGTACTGGCCGTATCGTCCACGGCTATTCAATATCACCGCTGCACACCGTTGCGTGCTATTGGTCTTAATCGATTTTACGCCTCCAATGTAACGCTTAAATTGATTCGGGTCCATTTGCACACTTATTCCATCGTTAGCCGTCCATTTTGTTTCTTCTACACCTTTTTTGTTCTCGTATAGTTGGTGGGTTACAGTTTTATTAACGATTCTAATATATTTTTTATTCGTTTTTGTTATTCTTTTGGATATGTGGCATTTTTGTTATTCTTTTGGATATTTGGAAGGCATATTTTTTTGGATGGATGGATTCATCCGCATATCTTTTACCTCAGTCTAGCCCAGCACTTGACCACAGCCTCGCCTGAAGGATAGCAAAGGTGTGGCTAACGGTGTAGCATACTTGTGTATCTGCCAACCCATGTTTGGACACAGGATGTTCTATATAGGTTATTAACCCGATGCTGGCTCGATATGACGCGGTTGGCATAGGTACAGTTAAATGCCCTGTCCAGCCGAAGCCGTGCTCTGCTATCCCCAACCAGCACGTCCAGCGTTTGGTTTATGGGCATTCCCCACAAGGAAGGTTTATGCCCTACAGTGGATTTAGGCTCATAAATATATATCAGATGTTGCATGATGGTATATCACACTTATGTACCAACACGCACCGTATTCGCTCATGTTACAAAATTACTTCAAATAAATTTATTTAGTTTTTTTATTACGACACGTCAGATATTAACTGTCACCTATAACAAAGGGCCCAAACGTCACGTGACATTAGACCACAGACAACTTTTTAAAAATTAAAACAAAGGCATTCGATGCTTACATTTTAAATATTTCGAATAAATTTAGCACTGAACTGAGATTGTCTGTGCTAGTTTTGTGATATACTTAAACGTTTTTGTACGATTTCCAACTATCCTCGCAAACAAAGGAAACCTGTTTCACCCACCAGCTCCCATACCGGCTGAGGAACTTGTCTCTTTATAGTTCTCTGCTCATATGCGGTAAAGGTCAGGAGACATCTGACACAGTCTCATTCGCGAATAATATCAGTGTAGGCGTATTGTTTTTTCCCTAATGGTGACTTTACCAAAATAGGTAGGGCGACCAAATTTTTCTTTTTTTTTTTGTGAACAGGTCCATTTATGTTTTGTTTATTGTCTATGATATGTTTAATTAAGAGTTACTCATGCGTGTTTTTCATGCGATTACTGATCGTTAAATGGATAGTGGATAGCAAAATGTTTAATTCAAAACGTGAATGCATTATGTAAGCGTGCGTGGCACAACCCTTGCAGACTGCTTGTCTGCTGTGACGTCACATTGGCGAAGGTTAACGGCCTACACAGCTCTACGCAATGATAAACATTCGGTTTTTTCTTCTACTTTCGTGGTTAATTTATGATTGTTTATGAAATAGATCTATAGCTATCTTTGGACCTCTACTGTACCAAATATATATCAAGATATAATATTTATTTTATAATTTATTTATATTACATCAAACACTCGTGTCATTTTCCATTAATATAAAATAATGTATCGGGTAAACTCACATATATTTTTATCGGCTTTGCCGGATATTTTTTTTTTTTTTTTTTGCGCCCAGACAAGTTTGGAAAAGGGCTACCCTCCGTACGGGAGGGAGGTGGTGAATGCTCATG
>DWJK01001881.1:0-15819 GCA_018248815.1 Croniades pieria auraria
CGAGCTCAGTGGCGTGCCATTGGAGAGGCCTATGTCCAGCAGTGGACGGGAGCAGGCTGATGATGATGATGATGATGCTCATTGAAATTGGACAACTTTTCGTAATAATATGATGGTCCAATTTTCTTGTTAATTATTTCGACATGACATCGTTACCTTTCGTTCATATTTAACGATGAGAGTTCAGTAAGAATAGAAACATTTTCATCATTTGCCAATCTTCACAAATTTCTAGTACTATTCTTTAAAGATTATATATTCCTAAACTGTACGTTAGAAATCCAGTATACCGTGAATATAACCACTTTGAATAATTGTTTAGTTCTTGCAAACGCAGTATTATGTTGTGCCAACAGCAAGCCCCAAGCACAATGCAATAAAACTCATCGTCATGCCTTACATAGTCGAGTAAAATTTAACAATATGAACAACTTCCTTCTCATTCATTGCAGTCAAAAACCGCATCGAACCGAGCGAGACTCTACGAGTCCACATTGTTTATAGACTTGTTTACAACCCCAGTTTAGCTCTCCAACGTATAATAGAGACACCTGCGACCTACCTACCTGTCCGTACGGCGAAATCTCTAGCGGGCGGACTTTCGACTTTACAGTTTCCTGCGTTTGTTCACGAACAATGGGCAATACTAAGCCCGCGGCGCGATGACAGCCGATGCGCTATTCAAGGCGCTGCATTCTCGTTAAACGTACTCAATATTATACATATCTGTTAGAAACCGTGACCAGTTGTACGGAAACACTTCTGAGAGATTTTGAGACACAATTAACATTGTACCAATAAGCATTGTGTTCAGAAACGGGTATTAATATGTCTGTTCAACAAATATTCCAATATCTACTAATATTTGTCGATAACAGAAATGATTGAACTAACATTGGAGTAAGGAATATTTATTACTATAAATGTTTGTATGTATGTAGAGTACGTATGTAGAGTATGTATGTAGAGTATGTATGTAGAGTATGTATGTAGAGTATGTATGTACTTTACGAATGGTTGGGAACTTAAAAACATCTCTACTAATGTGGAGTTTGGAAAATAAAATAGATTAAATTCTTTATATTTTGCAACATTAAAATATTGTATTAACATAATTAAATTTACACATATGGATGGAGAGTTTCAGGGTCTCATTTTTAGGTCGTTCATTAAAGACACGTAATGACAAAATTTAACCGATCATGTGAGATATGATTATTCTGTCATCACGCCAGATCCCTTGCATAATAGGCAGAGAACACCGAGCACCAATTAACTCTACCTTCACATATCTGATATGACGTATATCTTATACAGTCATGATTGTCTTGATACACGCACGGCAGTGTTGCACACTTCTGACTCCCCATTTGTCAGTACCTGAATACATTTGAAATATTCAAGTGTAAAACGAAAGTTGGATTTAAATTATAGAAATAGTTTTATTTGAGCGTGGTCGTGGCAGCCCACACACGGGTGAGAGATCATTGACTCTCGCAGGTGTCGGCCGCTCGGCCCGGTCGGCGTGCATCTCGGGTGACGTCACCCCGCCGTCCGAGCCTTATGAGGCAGGCTCAGGGCTACCATATGGTCTCCATCTCACCCGATACTTTAATTGCCGGAAATGACCTTTATATCAAATCCTCTTGAGGAGTATCATGTTATATTACAAGAGCGGTAACTGATTATGAAAGGAATTGTATCTCAAAAAAATTTTTTTTTAACCTACTGAAGATTAAAAATTTAGTAAAATTAAAATAAGATTTATAAAGTATCATACTGTGCATGAAGTACTTATAAATATTAAATTGGCAACACGCACTTCGCCAGCGTGGCAGATCGTGACCGGAACCCTTCTCAAGCTGAGAGAAAATTTGTATCCAACAGTGAAATTACAAAAGGGTTTTCAAATTATGAATTAAGAATTCAATCGACAATAGTTTTATTATTATTTTCTTCATTATGTCATCACGCCAGGTCCCTTACGGAATAAACAGAGTGCCAAATATGTCTATCCTTACAAAGCTGACAAGGTTCTACATTAATTGCTCTCTTCATACAAAACATATTTATTTGTTTTTTATTAGCGTTGACAGCCCTACGCCGAGCGCCGGCGCAACCTCGAACAATGCACAAGTCGGTCGTATCTCGAACGCTTAATGGTCCCTAATGGTAATATTGAATGCGAAGTCGTTTGCTCAACTTTTAAACGGTAACTACAAATGCCAGTTCGTTTTGTTATCGTGTCATTCCATACATACTGGGCCTCACGAGTGCTCCGCCTTTATGCTTTACCTGTTCAATATAAAGAGCTTGCGTATACTGTTTGAGGACAAAGCGTTTATCTCGAGGAAGTCGCAGTTTCTCGAGGTTAGCATTATTGTACGCGGCTGTACTCAAGCGGATTTTACGACATTTAAATTACATTAAACGTATTTATGTATAAACATTACAGCACATTTGGTACATGCGAGTACAGTTGGTTTTTACCATTTCGGTGAGGACGGGTTGAGGGGCTGGGAACATTTATATAATTATTTCGGTGTTTCGTTCCAACCGACTCGCTAAGGGCCGTGAGCGCTTGGAGTTTTTGTTTCTAACTGCAAAAGGAAAGTTGATATCGCCTTAAACAAATAAACACACCGCAGGACTCGTTATTAAAAGAAATCACTGCCTTTCCTTAAACATACCATCCGCCTTATTTGGCTTGAAAATGTACATACCTATACCTGGTATATAAGGAACCGTTTTATATGGAATCGTATCTACGACAGGTGTATGAAATGTATGCTTTTTGTATTTTTGTAACGAGCAAGAAATTCTCTGATTTATTATGTTGATTCTTGTATAACAACGCGATTATTGAGTGATTGATGACCACTGTCAAGTTTTCCATGCGAATGGCATATCAAAACAGAATATCCGCATTTTGAAAAAATTGTACGATTCAATTTAATCATATTTTTTGTCGTTGAACAATTTGTAAAATTTGTATTCATTATGAAAATTTCTTTTTTATTTCATGCATATCTTTTGGAATATATTTTCCACTACCACTTACAATTTGCCGCTTATTATTTGGTGGCAAGTAATTATATGAGGTGAGTGAACAGGAATGACTGGTAACAAGATTCCGATAGCGGCAGACTTTTGAAGGTATTTTAACAATTGTATGACATTGTAAATTATTCAACTGCTGATACAAGTTTTGCTCATTGTTTTGATTCAATTGCATATTGTAATATAATCCTTAGGCCCTTAGGCTATTTCTGTGCCCAATTTCGTTCGCTTTTAAAAAGTGATTTTTAAAGATTGCTTGCGGAACGTAAACAATTGTAATAACATCGTTATAAATATCTACATTATAATCATTATATCATCACGCCAGATCACTTATGGGGTAGACTGAGAGCAGTAAATGCCAAATATGACGTGGTTCTCCTGCATCCATCATACACTATACACTAATTTATTTATTTATTTATTTATTTATTTACTAATAATATAAAAATGGACGACCAGTCTGTGTGCTGTAAGTTTCAATGTATTTATTGGTTGTGTTGGTCCGACAGCTATCGACAGCAATGGCCGCAGGTTATCAGCTGAGCGAAGTGGCGCCTGCTTATCAGCATCGTGTGTGCCAATATCCGAACCTGATTGCGTTCAAGAAATATGTGCCATATATTTAATATCTCAACTCAGTGGCGTGCAATTGGAGAGGCCTATGTCCAGCAGTGGACAGAAATAGGCTGATAATGATGATGATGATTAATCTCTTAAATGTTTGGAAATGTCAAAATTTCTTACACAGATGCGCATGTATGGAAAAACCGTAATCTGCGGAAATCCTTCAGTCCTGTCTACCCCTATGGGAAATAGCCGTGACGGTATGTATGCATACATATTTAAAAACATAGGCATATATTGCCTCGTTTGTCCAATGGTTGTAAGGTAAGCTGTGTTCGATCCCCGTGTCACGCAAAGAACTATTGGATTTTTCTAACTCAAAACACCCAGTAGTAGCATGGAGTACTAAATTGTGCTCGAAGTATGGCAATAGGCTCGCCTCCTATTCTATAGTGGGACATATAACACAACTAGTGAATTTTGAAACAGCCATAAAAAGACAATGTTAAATATCCACTAAATTAGAACGCAGTAGTGGATCAGAAATCCTCTCTACCAATGGGAAATAATAAATTCCAGAAAAAACTCGTTCAGCAATGGGACGTTAATAGTAAAATTAATGGATTAATAGGATTGGAAACGTATTTCCCATAAAATCATTTGTCATACTCGAGAAGAGCCCAATCTAATTTAAATTCCGAAACGGCCAGAAAATTGTGATGACGTCATATGACTCATGAGAAATCCCAGCTAATGGGAGCCAGTTTTAAATTTGGTTCCGTATACTTAATAAATCATAATAAAGTTAAACACTCATGTCATTTTCTCGTCAATTTGCGTGTATCCTGTGATTCGTTTTTATTGCTAGTTGTTTTTAAATTCGTATTAATCAATGGATTAATAATTAATGTTAATGTTAAACAGAAAGGTCTGTTTAAGTGAAATCAACACAATTGTCATTCCTTTATACTTCTACTGTTAGGATACGAGTCTCCCCACAGGAAGATAAAGGTTAAGGCCATAGTATGCCACGCTGGCCAAGTGTGTTTGGCAATGAGTTCAAACACTAAACATTTAGATTTTTTTTATTGAACAAACTGAGCTTATTCTTTTTAAATGTATTCGTCTCCTTTATAATATATCTGTCGGTATCTCTTTAGATAAATTTAGAACAGTTGTTGGTCCATAGCTTTGTATTTTCGTTGCTCGGTTGATTTAAAGCTATTTGAATTAAACATAACTCTCTGGCTACCCAGTAATTGAATTGGCGTGACGATATGTATAGGTATGGAATAAACTAACTGTTACTAGCTCCGGCCATTCTCATGTACCTGCAGATCGTGTACAGTACAAAACTTTCTTTGGTTCACGATCAATCTGTATCGCGCACTGCATCATAATGCGGTCTAACGGCACCGCACGCGGGTTTTATTTTGAACCGCATTGTCAGCGAATCGCCTCTTTATGTTCTGATAAGTTGAGCGATAGAGCGATATGTAACGGTACGATTGTTCGAGTGACGTCGTTTTATCGTTATTTTTATATTTATACTCAATTATTTATTTTTCCAAGTTTTCTATTGTAGATATTGTTGGTAGGCTCGCCCCCTATTCCATGGTGAAACGTATAACATCACTGATGAAATGTGCTAGTGTGCTATACTCTTCTGCCTACCTCTATCAGAAAAAACGAAGGCTGCATCTCGCTTTCCATCAGGTGAGATTGTAGCCAAACGTGAGCCTATTTCTACATAAAAAAGAGGCTTCATATTACGTATTGTAGATATTTTTTTCAAATGCCTGATATTTCATTATTTAATTAATTAAAACCTATTTTTCTCTACGAATACTATGATACGTTTTAGACGTTTAAAACTAAGCGTTATTTCTCTATAACATGTGATCCCTACATTGACGCTTATTAACAAATCTTGGGAAACTTCTTGACATTGTGAAGGCTTTTAAAACACAATAAAAAAACTCACCCACACATTTCTTCAATACAAAAATGCACCTGAGAATGAGACGGGACCACTTGACTAATATTTCGATTAGTTATTATAAATCAGTATTGGTTGAGTGAATGCAAGTGTTTCACGTTCATTCCTAATTTGCTTTCAAATATTTAAAGTATTGTCGCATATAAAGAGCAATGGATATATTACTTTTATTTATTTAGTCCAGCAAATGTGAGGACAATGAAAGGAAGTCTCAGGTAGTGGTTAATAATTCCTTTAGTCCAGGCTGCGCCCACTTTTTTTTCCGCCGGTGGGCCACACAGGTGCGATGTTTTCCTAATTTACTATTCCCGATACGGTACGTATTCATGAGAGTGGGAATATCAAAATAGCTGTAGCGTACACTTTGACGAGATTTCGTTATCTAATAATTTTCAAAATCATCAGTTACGTGTGGCACGGCATATTAATCGTTTATTAACTTGTCTTTCACCCGATTGGAATTTTTATTCCCTGCCCTCGTCGCCTGAACGCTTTTTATCGTTTTCATAAAAACAAAACACATTAACAGATCGTCCAGCCAATTCGGTTGACTCGAATAATTAAAAGACTCAATAAAACCTGGCAATGAACCTTATTATATACTCATGCCGGTTGTAACAATAGCAAAAAAATACTTAATAAGTGTGAATAGCAGTGACAGCGTAGGCGGTGCGAGAAGCCGTGCTATGCGATCCCGAACCCGAATGCCCAGCGTGGAGATTATGAGCAAAACGCCTCAAGGGAGGCCTATGTCCAGCCGTGGGCTTAGACAGGTTGATAATAAAATACGAATAGTAGCACTAAAAACGTACAATAATTTTATTCAGCCCTAGCCACCCGCCTAATTAGCCACGGGTGCAATCAAGATTTTAAAAACGCTTGTATTAAAAAAATGTCATGTCTTATATTGCGACTATACTATACGAGTATATAGCTTACATCACTGTAATAACACAGCATTCTACTGGTGAAAGAATTTTTAAAATAGAAAGAGCAGCTTTTTACATAATATCCTATTATACATACAAACTCACATACGTTACCATTTTATAATAACAGTATAGACTCGAGGTACGTATGTACTTACTAGTCAATTTGTCGAATAGATAAAACAAAGGTGTTCTATAAAAAACGTCGCTTTTGAAGAGTATGCAAATGGAGTTTAACCTGGCACCATTTCCAGCCCATTTGCTACTGTCGACGGCTCTTAAATATGCCTATTTTACGAACTCTTAAAAATTATCTGCGTTCTTTACACGTCTAGTGGAAGGAGGACTTTTTAATTTAATCGTAAAACATAAAGTAGCATGACGCTCTTAAAGTCACGCACGCACTTTAAAGATACATACATACATATGTATGTATGGAATTTCAATGTAGAAACAGAATTAAAAGCAGTGATAGCCTAGTGGTTTAGAATTTAGCCTCCCACTCTGTGGATCCTCGACTTAAAACTGACACAAATTTCTTGACAAAGAAAAACATTAAATATCACTTCCTGTAACATTGAATGAAAACATCGTGGGAATACCTGCACACCTTAATTCACCATAATGTTCTGATGTTCTGACGGGTGAATTTGTTAACCCGCACTTGGCCAGCATGGCAGACAATGGCCTTAAACCCTCTCGTTCTGAGAGGAGACACGTGTTCAACAGTGGAATAGTTAAAGTGCTTATGAGGATCACACTTTTAAGTGAAATCAAACTTACACATGTTTTTTACAGAAAATCACAAAAAACAGCAAAATCACTAGATGCGTCGTACATCTGCGTTTTGTAGCTTCTCTTGAGGTATTCCGACATTATCTGACCAATTTGTCGTACTGATAACGTCAGAACTGCGCTTAAATGCTTAAGCCATGATACAACGACAGATGAAAAAAATGCTTTTAAAGGCAACCAATGAATAATAGACAACAAGATATCTTTTAATGGATTGTATTTATCTTATTGTTTTTGCCTGATCCATACACCCATATGTATTTTGCCAGACCTTGTTCAACAGTCAATTCCTGGATATACGTATATTAATCTTAAAAATACATACTTCCAAAAATATTCAAAAATATGTTGATAGTTTTGCATAAATAGAAATTTCAGACTTATCATTGATCAAGTAAAAACCAGTTGCTTAAATACTCTACAACCGAGTCTAGTGCATGTACTATTGAATTTTTTGTGCTCCCTTTTTCATTATAACTGTAAACCTGTTAAAAACTTGATAGCTGAATACGAATGTCTGTGTAACAAATTCTGAATAATCACACGACTTACTAATGGTGATACACGACAAAAACTATCTGTATCAGTATATATATGTATATATGTAAGTATATACTCATATGTAGTTTATCAGCCGTCTGGTTACCATAGCACAGTTCCCTTGATGCTAACTTTGATATCAGACAGCCGTGTATACTATATTATAACAGTATTAGTGTGTCCTCGTAGTGTTGTTTTATGATTCCTGTGTTATATACAAACAAAATTCTATAATATTATGTGTGCGATGGACAGTCAAACTTATTACATAAAAGGAAATATTTCAGTCGATAGACTTGTAGGTACTTTTCGCAGACTTTGAATGGAATGGATCGGAAAATTTTGATCCATCAAGAATCTGTCGAATTTCACTAGCGTTATCTCAAAAAAGCAATACACTTAATTGACGTTTTATTCTGTTTTTATTCTTGCAGTCGTCCTTCAAACATGTTTTTCAGTTCCTAAAAATAATAACAAACATTCTGAAACGCTATCAATGTGCATACCATCGTAACAGTAATTGTTTAAACCGATACGTGTTCGAAAAATAATATGATTATCACCTATACTTATATCGAGAAAACACGGCAAGATAGAGACATGCAGGTAATTAATTAAAGTTAAATGTATCCAATTAATAAAATAAAGATATGAGAACTATAATTACAAGAAACAAGTTAAGATACAGACATATACCTGTTTAAAATGTGTAATATTTTTATGAGTCCCAACGTTAATCGTTCCGAGTATACTGCAGGAAGTAGTTGAAATAAAGGCTCGATGGTACGGTGTCTGGTAAGTAATAAAACAACGAGGCGCCATTTTGAATTCGAATTGACGCCGATGCAATCGTATTGTCGCTGGGAGGTCTGCATCCGGCGCCAGCCATTTGCATCGAACGAGACACGAATCGATTATTTTATTTAGAATTAATCTGCATTCAATTTCATTGCCTACCTATACCGTCCCTTTTAATTTAAATTGGACGCGATAAAACAATCCACCTTTCGTATCTACATTATCAAAGTACCTCATAAAATATTCAAATGGAGGTATTTATGTGTTCTAAGAAAATGTATTATTAAAATAAATATATTACTTTGCAGATGTACAACATATATAGCTGAGTCTAAAGTAAACTCCCGATCGATTGTTGTACCGAGTCGCAGTTATGAATTTTCATGTGTCCATTAATGGTGGAAGAGTAACCAGCGCGGAATCAGCGACAGGTGGCTCCGCACGTGCCTCCTTGAATAAAATGCAATGAATGTCAAATGTACGTACACCCCGAATCTGCAATCAGTCGCCCTTTGATCTGAAACAATGCACACCAAAATCACCCACACCGCATCCACATAAAGCACAGTTTACCCCGCATTTCATATTCCCTTATGTCATTTCATAACTGATGACAATCAAAGATACTTTCTGATTCCATATCATTAAGATATTTATTGCAAGTGGCGCGTGTCGTACCATTTAATTTTGGAGGCTTTACTGGAGGTCATAAAACTCAGATTCGCTCCATAGTTCCCCGAATAGACATTGAGGGTTAATTCGCCACCCCTCTATGACTGCCTGACTTTTCATTATCGAGATGTTTTATTAAAGAAGGGTCTGGTGCTCAGCTCGATAGGGGTGTTTTAGGGTTGTCAGTTATTAGCAAAAGAAGCTGACTTATAGATATAATTGGTAACAAGAGAATTATACATATAATTGGTAACATTTAAATTTTTCGTCTTTTAGCTAGAATATGAACATCCGGTAAATTAAAAAAAAATGAACAAAAATATTTAAAAAACAAAATATTCAAAGTGCCAACCCTATAAGAGATCAGCTCGCCGAATATTGAGTTACCCGGTCGCGGGGTGTGGGTGGAATGTTTACACTGGGACTTAGGGCTGTGACGGTCGCATTCCGCCACTACGATATACTTTTTGTGATGTCATCGCTTATCTCTGTACTGACGATAAGACATTTTGGACGGACTATTTGCTACGAGTCATCATAGATACGTTTAACAAAAGTTGCACAATGGATACTTCATTAATAAGAAAAAACTGAACAATGTATAGAGGAATTGTACATAGCAACATAATAGGTATATAACATATGTATGTATATATAATTGTTCCCTTTGACGGCCAAAGAATAAATGAATAATAGAAACTGTATGAGTATATTTACATAGGTACCTGATTAAATGATATATCAGCTACGCCCCACAAAACAGACACAAAGTGAACCGATTGATAGTTTAATATTGATTGAAACAATTTGAAGTGATATAAGTTTTAACTGTATTATCGAAATAAAACTGTCCTGATTAATTCTCACTCTTTCATCAATATTACATAACATAACATCACGCCTGTATTTCCCTAAAGGGATAGGCCGAGAAGCGTAGCACTGTAATTTTTAATTAGTTATAGTTAGGTATACGTCCCATGGAACAGAAGGTGAACCTATTAACCATGAAGAACCAACTGGTCTACCTACTCACTATTAACGAGAACAAACGTCATAAAAGAAAGGGTTATGTGCTAATGTTTTTATACATAGGCGATTTGACGTAAATAGTGTCGTATTTAATACTACCCTTTGACCGGTCTGCTGTTTATCCAACGAGACAATAATTTCATTAAACAAAGCCAGTGTCACAATGGACGTGTTCCACGAAACTGTTTAACAAAACATTATAGAGAGCCACGCGCTCAACTTAAACACTAATGAATCATTTGCCGCCGGGTAGTATTGCGTCTCAACTATTACTAATAACTAATTTAAACATAAAACGCTTATATAAAGCTCTTCTATGTACATAAGGTTCAATTAAAGTTGTATATTTATCGCTATTTATTACTATTTGTTGTTCATTTTTATTTTATATCAATTGAATAACTTAAAAAAATTACTCTACGGCGTAATGAGCACCGGAAATTAAAATTTCACATTAATAACTATAAAAGAAAAGGATTTGCATTTGCAAAAAAGCACTGGAAAAAAATTAATTAATCACAAATCTGAGTTCCATTAAATCTAGCCCAAATTCAGTACAATCGATTCAAATAATATAGCATAATGTTTGTATTTCCTCGGAGGGATAAGTGTAGTAGTCCTACTTTTCATCGGTTATGTAATAAATCCCATGCAATAGAGAGTGGAATATAGCCATAAGAGTTAAAAGACACACACATACACACAAACACAGGTACACACATACAAAAATCTTTAATGAACTTGTTCGCCGCAAAATTACAGTGTACAAATCGTGCGGCGAGCTACGCAACAATGTACCAAGAGTTGTAGATCGATAACTCATCAATTATTCGCAAATCTTAACAAGCGTGGTCCGGGCTGGACCGCGCGGACCGTCCATGAAATAACTCGCGGCTGTAATACCTGTGGCGGCGTCGATAATTTAAGGGGCCGCGAGCACCGCGTATATCCGGCCGTCCAGATGCATTATCGGACAGAGCGCTCCCGTGGGCGAAACACGCGAACGCGTACAAACACGTTAAATGTACATGTATACACACAAGTGTATAATTTGCTATAATAAAGGAAAATACGTTAAATGTACATAAATGTATAACTGACGATATATAAGGAAAACGGTTTAACATAGGCATCGCTGTAATGATTCCAGAACAGCCCAGGTTTCCGCCTAATCCACCAGTTCAAAGTCGCTCAGCGAGCTACGAAGTGAGCTATGCTCGGAGTCTCTCTGAAGGATAGGATCAGAAATGATACTATCTGACAGAGAACCAAAGTCACCGACATAGGATAAGCTCAAAGGATTAGCTCGCAGAAGTGACAATGGGCTGGGCACATCTGCCGAAGAACCGACAACTGGTGGAGTAGGCGAGTTCTGGAGTGGAGACCGCGGCTCGGTAAACGTAGTGTAGGACGCCTTCCGGCCCGGTGGGATGACGATCTGCGAAAAGCTGCAGGCAGATGCTGGATGCGACAAGTCGAGGACAGGGCGCGACGGCGCTCATTGGGGGAGGCCTATGTCCAGCAGTGGACTGAGATAGGCTGATGATGATGGTGATGATAATACGTATATACGTTACAGAAACGTTTTGTATTTGTTTCTCATTTTAATGACATTTTTATGTACTTACGAGTGGGTCCCTGCAAGGCTTCAATTCTCGTTCTCTAATAATAACTTTCAATGTAATGAACATCAATATATCATCAGCCTGTATTTCTCCGATTAACCAGTTATGTTTTACGTCCCACCACGGAATAGGGGTGGGGCTATAGCCAAGCACAAATCCAGACTGTGTTACTACGGGGATTTTCAAATGAGAATAACCCAATAATACTTGCTCGACCCGTTTATCGACCCTAGAACTTGTCGATTAGCAGCAAGGATGCAACTACTCGACCAACGAGGGAGTCATGAAGAATAATGCAATAAACAACAATAGAAAAAATTTAAGGAGAAACAAAAGAAGGCTTGACTAAAAAGAAAAATACAACGAACACAAAAGCCCGTACGTACGAAGGAGGCTACCGTCTTAAATACATCAGGCTGTAACTTATACGAGGGAGATGATAATTTAAATCATATTGCAGATATAACTGGCCAGAGCAGCGCGTATATCTGTCGAGATGGAACAGACAAGTTGCTGCCGTGGGCGAGCGGCCGAGCTACTGCGCTTCTCTGATCTTGTACATACTCGTGGCCATAAGTTACAGGCTCGCTCACGCCAACGTATTAAATAACAGCGCTAAGCCCAGCTGCCTTCCAGCGTCATGTTGCAGTTCCGTTTGACCTTCATAACCATGACGCACTGTTGATGTTAAAATAAAATGGCTTTCCAAAAAAAAATTCCTTATAACATTTTTCAAAATTTAGCAAGACTTAGCAAGATTTAGCAATACTGTCTTCATTTGGGTATATGTAATAGGAATCTTGTTAGACACAGCAATGCTACTTCACACCCGGCACGTATCGGCAACTCCTCTATTGTAGCACACATCAATAGGCGTCACTGACCATTTATCATCAAATGATAGGTCTGCCTGTTTGCCATATAAAATTTTGGACTAAATTTAATCGGTAATATAATGGACGGTCCTATAACCCGCTCACCAGTTTAAAGGACTATTTCAATAACAGCCGGTCTAAAATAGGCGCAAGTAAAGTGGACGGTCCTATCACGTAATTATCACTATAAAGGACTATTTCAACAATAGCCGGTCTAAAATAGGCGGTAGTAAAATGGACGGTCCTATCACGTAATTATCACTATAAAGGACAATTCAATAATAGCTGGTCTAAAAGAGGCGGAAGTAAAATGGACGATCCTATCATCCACTCCTCAGTATAAAGGACTATTCTAATAATATTCCATCTAAAATAGGCTGTAGTGAGCATACAAGTAATTAAATCAGAAGTAACGGGGTGTGTGAATAATTGAGTGTGTCTCACGCGCGGTGCGATAACATCTATTTGTTATCTGACCGCCTACCGACGTAGCGCGCACCGGCTGGTAGGGTTTGCAAAAACAAAATCAACGTAAAACCAAAATTGTAAAAATTTTACTGATAAACCTCACTCTTATTATGTTTATTATTATATTAACACCACAACCCTTGCGGAGTAGGTAGACAGTACCGACTTCCAAATACCTTTATCTTTAATAAATTAAAGTGCATCGTTCCTCACTCTCTTTGCAAACGTACGCCGAATTCGAATACTTCTGATTCCTTCTGTACATTATACACATCGACTGTAAATATTCAATTTAAAGATTAAAACTAACAGATTACTTTATCTATCTTGAAAAACGAATATCTCTTGTGTTTTAAGTATTTTATGTATTACACTGTACTTTTCATCATATATAATATTATCATCTTATCATAATATATAATAAATTAGATAATAACGATAAAATTAGATTCTAGTAACGATTGTGACAAGATTCTGGTAAGATTGTGATGAGATTTTGATATAGATAGAATATTTGGTAAAATTGATAGAGATTAACTAAGGCCTTATATGTACCACGCTATATCGCTGTGGAGGTAGACACCTACACGGAATTTTTAATACATCCAACACTCTACCATTTGCTTGCTATATAGAGATTTTGAAGTTTTGTAGTATCTCAGTACCTAAGCCGTCTCGTTAAAATTGCATTGCAATCTTACAATATATTCTATTTTAATGTTCTCTAAGGCTTGTGAAGTCTGGCAACCCGCACTTGGCCAGCGTGGCAGACTATGATTTTAATCCTCTCATCCTGGGGGAATACCCGTATCCAACAGTGGAACGATAGAAAGGGTTCGAAAAAATATATTCTAGAAGAGTAGCGTAAGCCATTTCTTTTCTTCGCAGCTCTGAAGAAGAACTAATTAATTCTAGATTCGACGAAAGTCGTTAGGGCACGTGAAGAGTAGAAATAGTGTATTCCCTTCTTTATACATATTTCCTTATACACACTCAGCGACCTCATTAACTGAGAGGCATAACGCGGGATATCTCCACATTAAAAAGGGGTAGCTAGCAAGGGTGGTAAAGGGTGTACGACTGCACAATAAGTACACTAATTAACAATCTTAGATAAGCGAAGACAGTGGCAATACTTATACCTGCACACCCCTGGATATGCTTATAATATATACATATATTTTATTTAAGGAACTCACGGACATTTATGAAGGTTTTAAAAGTTTTTGAAAGGTCCGCTCGCTTATATGTAAAACTGTTCCTTTACGCTTCCTTCTTTACTTTTGAGTTTTTATTGACCACAAATTTAATCGCGCAAGGAGAGCTCTCCTTCAAATCCGGCAGCGCATTGGTCAGTTGGGTGTAACAAATGTTCATAGGCGAATGTGACCACTTATCATCAAGTGCACTATCAGGGTTATGACTTCACTTAAATAAAAAAATGAAGTCTATGCCGGGTGCACAGATGGAGGAACGTATAACATAAATGATTATCCAAAGAAGTGTTTTACACTATTTTACTCGACGCTTCGAGAATACAGGCGTAATGCTATAAGTTTTGTTATTAACCGGATTTGAAGGAAGGATTGGAAACCCTGCTTAGTGGCGATGGAGCAGGCTAATTGCCACAATCGGACGACTGATCGCAGCTGGTATAATTGAATCCACGAACATACCTACACGTGCTTTGAGAACATTTAATACGCTTCACCAACTAGAACGCGCTCATTATCATATTAAAAAATACGCAATTGTATGAAGTATGTACATCTACTGTATGTATTCATATCATTTGCTTTTTTGTATGAGAAGGGAACAACTTACGGGCACATAATCGTACACATGTGGCTGCCGTTGATATCTATCCAGTTTACACGACTGCAGGAATCAGGACTGTAGGAATAAGACTATTAATGACACAAGTTAGTGCTAGTTGTCGTTAAAACAAAATACGTTGCTATTAAATAATATAGGATTGCAGCAAAAGGGCCATTAATAACATTCTCAGTAGATAGCTTTCTGATGCGTGGATACCTGGCAATCCGCATTTGGTTAGCATGGCAGAATGTGGCCTGAACCTTGCTGATTTTGAGAAAAGATCCTTGTTTACGAGTGTAGTAATAAAATGTTTATATATGAACACTATAGCAAAAATAAGAAGGAAATATTGTAGGTAATTTCCATAATCGTAAAACGTAAGTGTTATAAACGGCATATGGCAAACAATACGTAATATATTCTATAAAATCGACTTTAAAACTTTAAAACTCATTTTATTTGCGTAGAGGTTAATAAAATAAATACCTTACCTTTTACACAGATATCACTTAAATATACCTGTCATGTTTTGCTATTAAATGTTTCGTGAGTATTTACATTAATTTATTTTCAGTCTCCGTCGCGACCTCGCTGCAAGCGACGGGTGCTCATGAGGAAGGACCTCGTACAGGTCCGAAACTAGT